>JAFBJZ010000433.1:0-263434 GCA_016785225.1 Psettodes erumei
CTGTGTACTCCTGTGGTGAAGGATACGGTGCACCAGAGGCCGCGCGATGTACGCTGGGTCTCGCGACGGTCTCCTGGAGTCCCAGCGGCGTGGGCTCGCTATGCGGAGCTGCTCCTTCAGGCTCCTCCTCTTGGCGCCTCCTGACCTGGGCCCCCACAGCCGGGCCTGCGGGGAGGGGGCTGGACGGGGGGACAGGTGATGTTTAGTTTTACCTGCTCTCCTTCACTGATGATGATGATGATGATGGAGGAGGAGAACTTGAGCGGTCTTACCGCTGCCCAGCTGCCGGATGACTCGCCCTGACCTCTGACCCACAAAGCAGACGCCATCGTGCTGCTCTGTGTCACCGTCATCTGTGGGGGGCGCACACACACACACACACACACACCAGTTTGCGCACAGCGCAGGTCAACGCAGAAATCAGCAGCGTGGACCGACCTTCGCCGCTGAGCTCCCCCCCTCTGTCCAGGGGATGATGGGAGGTGACGTCTGGATGCCAGACGTTAAAATCACGTGAAAACGCCGCGGCGTGACCGCCAGCGGCCGCTTGACTGTCGCTCCTCTCCTGCCCCCTCAGATCCACCGAGCTGGACTCCAACTGGAACTGGTTCCAGCTCCGGTGCATGCAGGTGGACTCCAACTGGAACTGGTTCCAGCTCCGCATGCAGGTGGGCGGAACGCCAACGCGGTGAGTCGGGCGCGTCGTTTTTCCGTTCGCGTTTCGGGGGCGGGGGCGAGCGAGCCTCTCCCGGTCCCCGACAAGACGGCGTTCTTCCGCCAGCACGGCTGCTCCACCAACGACACCAATGCCAAGTACAACAGCCGCGCGGCGCAGATGTACCGCGAGAAGGTGCGGCAGCAGGCCAACGCCGCGCTGTCCAAGTACGGGACGGATGTGAGTCACGACCGATCGATTGGCGATCAGCTGCGATGCTTTTACTGATCGCTGATGATTGATTAACTGGTTCTGATATCTGACCCTGGGACACCCGTGATGTCACTCGCTCGCCGGTTGTTGTGTGTGTAAGTCATTTGTGTGTGTGTGTGTGTGCGTCGCAGCTGTGGATCGACTCGTCGGTGGGAAACGCTCCGGCTCCCCCCGAGAAGGAGACCGACTTCTTCGCCGAGCACACGCAGGTTTGAGGTTTAGTAACAAACGTCATGAGGTGAATCAACAACCGTAAACAACGTAAACACAACAAATTGTTTGTTTCACGCTCTCAGCCCAACAACGACTGGAGCATGGCCCCGCCCTCTGAGCCGGAGCAGAACGGAGCCGCGGTGGTGGCGGCGCCTAAAGTCCAGGACGACGCCCGTCAGTAAAACAAACGCACACCGAGTCTGTGGAGAAGCAGCGCGGTGTCGTGACAAAGTTGTGTTTGTTTCAGAACCAGAGGACGGGCCCAGCATCGACGGCCTCAGCACGTCGCCCCGAGCCTCCATCGGTGAGTCCCGTGGCGCCGCTCCTCAACAACAACAACAACATACCGCGCGCCCCCGCCCCGCCCCGTCCCGTCAGCCTCTATTTCTGTCCCGGACCAGATGGACGACCTGTCACGAAGAACAAAGCGCGGATCAGAAATGTTTTCGTTTCGGCTTTAAATCAGCTCAACCTGTCACTTCCTCCTCTTCTTCTTCTTCTTCTTCTTCTTGATAATCGCCCCGTCCCGTCCGTCCCGTCTGTCCCGTCCCGTAGAGGACTCCATGCGTCTGTCATCACAGGAAGCAGACACGCCCGCAGGTGATCGGCTCGGCCAATGCCTGCTGGTTTTGTTCTGGGCGCATGGTTGTGTTGCTTGATTGACAGCTCATCGGCCCCGCCCCCTGCCCCGCCCCCGTCTCTTAATCAGGCGCAGTGTTAGAAGTTTGTCTGGCGTACCTGCAGCTCGCCGCGCGGGTTTTTTGCGCGTCACGCGTCGACGCAGGAATCACAACACGACGCGTCACGGAGCGAGCCGACCTCCGCTGACCTCCGAGCCGCCGGCGGCTTGTGCTTCCATGACGTAAACGACACGCTAAGAGCGGCGCCGTCTCTCCGCTCCTCCTCCTCCTCCTCCTCTGACCGCGTGACTCTGCTCTGCGTTGCAGACGTGAAACCCTCCATCATCGGGAAGAAGAAGCCGATGGCCGCCAAGAAAGGGGTGAGTCGGGCTCGTCCCCGCGGACGCCTGGCCGGCGTTTAGGGTAAGACCGGAACGCTGACCCGTGTCCCGCTCCGACGCAGCTTGGCGCCAAGAAGGGTCTCGGCGCCCAGAAGGTGAGCGGCAAGAGCTTCTCGGAGGTGGAGAAACAGGCGCAGGTGGCGGAGAAGCTGCGGGAGGAGCAGGCCGCCGAGGCCAAGAAGCAGGCCGAGGAGTCAATGTGAGGGCCGAGCACCGCCTCTTTGTCCCGTCCCTCCCCCGCATGCGGTTCTGACCCGACCTGTTCTGCCCCTCCCCCCCTGCAGCGTGGCCTCCATGCGTCTGGCCTACAAGGAGCTGGAGATCGACAGGAAGATGGAGGAGAGGAAGCCACAGGACCTGGAGGGCAAGAAGAGGGAGCAGGCCGAGAGGCTCGGGATGGGCTTCGGAGGCCGCAGGTACCGGGCGCCCGCCGGGCCCGTGGGACCTGCGTGTGTGCGCTCAGGAGAGCTCACCCCTGTGTGTGTGTGTGTGTGTGTGTGTGTGTGTGTGTGTGTGTGCAGCGTGTCTCACTCGGTGATGTCAGAGATGCAGGTGATCGAGCAGGAGACCCCGTGGGAGCCAAGTCCTCCTCCCGCTCCAAACTGGACCTGTTCGACGAGCGGGCTTCGGCCCGGCCGCCGCCCAAGTACGTGCAGCTCCGGCGACGCGCGCCCGCCCGCTCGCTCGAGCTCAACGCTTTCGCCCTGCTCACGTTTCAGGTACAAGGACAACCCGTTCACGGTGGGAGACGGTTTCGGATCCCGGTGGGACGCCGAGGGCGGGGGCGCCTCCTTCAGCACCTCCTGGGCCCTGGAGAAGGAGGACCCCAAGGAGGAGGTCACCATCTCTAGCATCCAGCCGATCGGAGAGAGGTACGCACACACACACACACACACACACACACACACAGAGCGTCCCCTGACCCGGTTCTGACGCCGCGGGTCCGATCCAGACTCCCCAGCAGGAGGAAAGCCGAGGTGTCAGCTCCGGTGTCGGAGTCGAGCGAGGCCAGGCAGAAGTTCGCCAACGCCAAGGCCATCTCCTCCGACATGTTCTTCGGCCGGGAGAGCGGCGCCGAGGTGAGACGCGACCTCATCTATCCCACAACACGCGTGTTCTGTGAGCCCGGTTTGACCTTTGACCCCCCTCACACAGTACGAAGCCAAGACGAGGCTGGAGAGCATGTCGGGCAGCACCTCCATCAGCTCCGCCGACCTGTTTGGGGAGGGCGGTGACCACAAAGGTGAGTGTGTGTGTGTGTGTGTGTGTGTGTGTGTGTGTGTGTGTGTGTGTGTGTGTGTGTGTGTGTGTGGCGTGCGTGTGTGTGTGTGTGTGTGTGTGTGTGTGTGTGTGTGTGTGTGTGTGTGTGTGTGTGTGTGTGTGTGTGTGTGTGTGTGTGTGTGTGTGTTGACCTCTCGTTCAAACCCGTGTGACCTCCTCGTCTCCCGGCGTCAGGGCGGGCGGCGGGCTTGGACAGCGTGCTCCCCTCCGGACCCGACATCGCGCAGTTCAAACAGGGGGTGAAGACCGTGGCGGGCAAGATGGCGGTCCTCGCCAACGGCGTCATGAACACGATCCAGGTGAGACTCACCGCGGGTGTTTTGATCCGATCGGGAGGCGGGTGGAATTCTCTGACGCGTCTCCCATCTTGCGCCTCAGGATCGTTACGGTTCCTACTGATCGGCCCCGGGAGACGGGCCCGACCCGACGTCCCAGGGCGGAGGAGACGGGACGGAGACGGGAAGGGGGAAAGGAAGCGTCCCCGTCTCTGGAGACGGACGGCGTTTTCTCCTCTTTTCTTTTCCGGTCTTAGATTTTCAAAAAGTCGTGAGAATGAGTTCTGTTTGATCCTTCGACTTAAATCAAAGTGTTTTCATCTTTTTCTTTTTTTTTGTTTCTTGTCGTGATTTTAAAGGAAGGCGGCGTTTTTAGATTTTTCAGTTTGAGGAAGACTCAGACGTCGCCCTCTTCCGTCTCTCTTGCCGTCGTTTGTGATTTCCCCGTCACCTGTTCGAGGCCGGGGTGGAGGGTGGAGGGTGGAGGGTGGAGGGCGGAGGGCGAGCCCGTCGTCCCCGGGTCGGAGCGCGGGAATCGGTTAAAAACGGGGCAGAACGGGCCGAGTCCCAGCTCATCAAACTGCTACACTGTTTGGACTATGCATCTCCATTTCCTGCCAGTTCACCCCCCCCCCCCCCCCCCCCCACACCACACACACACACACACACACACACACACACCAAAAAAATAGTTGTTGCCTTTTTAATCTCTGCAGTTTTTATTTTTTGGAAGGCTGCCGTCTTCAGTTTACACATTTCAGACACACACTCATTGAGTCCGTCTTCGGGACAAAGAAGCCCTGCCCCCATACCCCCCCCCCCCACCCCCACAGTGGCTGCAGGTAGCATGCAACACACCCACCTGTGTGAGGTGACGTGTCGCCGTTTCACACAAACGCCCACGAGCTCTGGAATCCGATTCGTCCGTGTCTTTTGACAGATCAGCGTCGTTTGGTGTTTTTTCTTCTTCCTTGTGTGTCTATGCGTGCCCCCCCCCCCCCACAGTGATCAAACTCAACAACCACGTGGACTGAAAAGGACGGAACTATTTATTTGTAGGCTATAAAAACAGAAAACCTATTCAGTATGTTAATAAAGATGGAAAAACCTCAGCCGTGTTCGACTCTTTGATGTGTGCACGCACGCACACACACACACACACACACACACACACACACACACACACACACACACACACACACACACACACACACACACACACACACACACACACACACACACACACACACACACACACACACCCTTCAGGAAGTCTTCATCGCTCTTCCTCCGCTGACGTTCAGCAGCCCGGTTCTGAAATGGGACGACGTTCACGAGGCCGAGGGGTTTTTCTTCAGTCGGACCAGAAGTGTCCAGTCTGACATCGTGTTAGTCCCAGGACGGGGGGTGGGGGGGGGGGGTGGGGGGGTCCTGCCCCCCCCGGCTGCTTTAATAAAAAACTGAAGGTCCCGCGAGTTTCACCCCCAGTTGTAGAAGTAGATCTTCTGCCAGGTGGGGAGGTAATCCATCAGAGGGCCTGGACACACGGGGATCAGACCCACGTCATTACCATCACACTTATTTTACAGACGGGTTGTCAGGCCCGTGTGTGTGTGTGTGTGTGTGTGTGTGTGTGTGTGTGACTTACGTGCGATGAGTCCGATTCCCGGCACGTGATTGGCCAGGAGCCTGAGCAGGAACAGGATCTTTTCCCTGCAGGTGAAGAAACGCAGGTGAGGCTTCTCTCTGTTGTACGTCCAATACTCCTGTACTGCGTGTACAGGTACTCACTCGGAGTACTTGTCGTAGAACGGCGAGCGCAGGAGGTAGTACAGCAGCAGGAAGGTCCGCCTCCTCATCTCCGCCCGCTCCCACCTGTTCTCAAAGCCGGTGTGGTTGAGGACCAGCTGAAGCTGAAAACAAACGCACCTGAGTGACGACTCAGGAGAGTGTGTGTGTGTGTGTGTGTGTGTGTGTGTGTGTGTGTGTGTGTGTGTGTGTGTGTGTGTGTGTGTGTGTGTGTGTGTGTGTGTGTGTGTGTGTGTGTGTGTGTGTGTGTGTGTGTGTGTGCGCGCTCACCTGGACAGCTCCAGCGCTCCGGAGACGAGCCACGGCTTCCAGGACCGTTTCCCACAGAGTCCGAGGCAAAGCACTGAGAGCCGGGTGAAGGTTTGCTTTAAGGAAAGAATACACACAAAAAAAAAAAACTGCAGTACTACTGCTGATTTAAAGTACTCCTGTGTACTCCTGTGGTGAAGGATACGGTGCACCAGAGGCCGCGCGATGTACGCGGTCTCGGCGACGGTCTCCTGGAGTCCCAGCGGCGTGGGCTCGCTGCGGAGCTGCTCCTTCAGGCTCCTCCTCTTCGGCGCCTCCTGACCCGGGGCCCCCCACAGCCGGGCCTGCGGGGAGGGGGCTGGACGGGGGGGGACAGGTGATGTTTAGTTTTACCTGCTCTCCTTCACTGATGATGATGATGATGATGGAGGAGGAGAACTTGAGCGGTCTTACCGCTGCCCAGCGGCCGGATGACTCGCCCTGACCTCTGACCCACAAAGCAGACGCCATCGTGCTGCTCTGTGTCACCGTCATCTGTGGCGCACACACACACACACACACACACACCAGTTTGCGCACAGCGCAGGTCAACGCAGAAATCAGCAGCGTGGACCGACCTTCGCCGCCGAGCTCCGCCCCTCTGTCCAGGGGGATGATGGGAGGTGACGTCTGGATGCCAGATTTATACCACAGGAGGAGCACCATGCGAAAAACTGTCCTGAGGGGGGGGGGGGTGGGGCACAGTTAGGACGCGTCACGCGTGTCACGTGATGCTCTGGGACGCCGCGGCGTTCGCGCACGCACTTGAAAACCTGCACGAGTCCTATCACCAGCCAGCGGCCGCCTTCGCCCCACAGCTTACAGGCTCCCATCTCCAGGAACACCTCCACGTGCTCCAGCACGGAGAGCCAGGTCAGGAGCCTCTGCTGGGACAGCGACTGCACCACAACAACAACATCAACATCAACAACAACAACAACAACACGGGTTATCGGGTGGAGGGTGACGGCTCACCGCAGGGAGCGCACATCTCAGCCGCCTGCGCAGGATGCCGTCGTTGAACAGCACCAGGAGGTTGGAGGCCGAGTACACTGAGAAGACACCGGGTTCAGCTAACAACCCACGTCACACACACACACACACACACACACACACACACACACACACACACACACACACACACACACACACACACACACTCTGGTTGTCACTCACCCAGCTCAGACAGTTCATGGGAGTCTGCAAATCGACCTGCAGGACGACACACACACACACACACAGAGAGAGAGACGCACTGAAAACGTCACACCCCACCTTTATCCAAATGCTAATGAGCTGAGTCGATGGTACTATGTCACCTGTGGTCAATAAAGTGACACATGAACCCCCCGTCCCGTCCCGTCCCTCCCCAGGCCTGAAACCTGCGGCGGGACCTTAAATCAGGACCGGAAGCTGAAACTTCGTGTAATTGTTCATTTATTTTAAGTACATGTTAGTTAGCTGATTCAGGCCACGCTGAACACGGAGGGTAGCAGGTATTTATGGGGGTCCGATGTCTATAATAATGCGCTACCACCCTGAACACAGAGGTAAAAAGATATGCGTGTTGGTAGTAGTTTTCACTGATATTTCACAAATATCAGATATGGCTATAAATTTCCGCTACGGGTAGGAAGAAACTTCAGAACACCGGCAGCAGAAAATTATATCCACATGGGATGTCGCAAAATGGCCGTAGTACGCATGCGCGGTGCACTCGGGTAGGAAAATATTTTAGGTAGGAAAAAATTTCAGAACACCTGCCGTGTTAATGAAGCAGAGACTCGCGTGGGGCGTATAGAGGACTGGGCAGCGGAGGTAAATGTGGTGCTCTCTGCCTTTGCAAAACAGCAAAAGATTCTCCAAGCTAAAGTGACGGACCTGGAGTCCCGTTCTAGAAGAAACAATATCCGCATATTCGGAGTGGCAGAAGGAGAGGAGGGAAATTCTGTACCCCATTTCATTACTACTCTTCTTAAACGTGAGTTACCGCTACCGCAGGACCTCGACCTGAAAATCCAACGGGCACACCGCTCCTTAGCGCAGAAACCTCCACCCGAAGACCCCCCAAGACCCATTATTGTTAATTTCCAGGAGTTTACAACTAAGGAACTGGTGCTAAAGGAGGCTTGGAGAAAGGGCAAAATATCACTGGGCAAACGGGTGATATATTTTGACCATGATTACGCCGCTGAGACAGTCAGGAAGCGTAAGGAATACAACCCGATCAAGAGAGCTTTAAAGGAGAAGGGAATACGTTTCCAAACACCCTATACCAACATGAGGATCCACTGGGACACCGGAGCCAGGACATACAGCAGCGCAGAGGCAGCAAGGCAAGAGTTACACAGACGGGGCTACAAAGTGGACCCGCCGCAGGTGCGCGAAAGAGAGCCTGCGCTGGATTCATACCTCTCGGAGCTTCTCGGATGGGAGCAGAGAGCAGACCGCCGGGAGAAAGGCAACTCCACTTCACAGAGAGCGAAGGAGAAACTGCGGGAGTTCCAGAGGGATAACACAGCGGAGAACGCCTGAGGTCTTTTTTTGGCTACACACTACTCTCACAATTGGGTGATAATTTTCATTGTTTGACCCTGCCCCCTGGGAGAAAAAAATCATTATTATTCTCACCATATTTTAGTAAATAATTTATTTTTGGCCTAATGGTTTGATTATCACCCGGTAGTGTGGTCTCAATTACTGTTACATTTTAGTTGGACTCATAGGATGGGGACAATTCTTTTGCTAGAATTAAAAACCATCTCTTACATTGGGCCCTCTCTAGATGAGAGACTTAACCCTCGACCCTCCAACTGGGTCACTCTGGGGGAGACAGTTCGCCCCCCCTTTTGGAAGCCTAGATTCTCTTATCTTTTTTTCTGTATAATAGTTACTGTTGTTACTGTTCTGAGTTTTTTTCTGGGGGAGATTATTGTCACATGTGATGCTCATGTCAAGGATGGATAGCTTAAAGATCACATCTCTGAATGTAAATGGCCTAAGAAATCCAATTAAGAGCAGCAAAGTGTTGGCAAAGTTAAAAAAGGATAAATCACATGTTGTAATGCTTCAAGAAACGCATTTGTCTAATGAAGAACATAATATGTTGAAGAGGTTTGGATATTCAAATTCCTTTTTCGGTACATGCAAAAATAGCAGGAAAAGAGGAGTGGCTATTATGATGTCTAACTCATTGAATTTTGACCTGATTAAGGCAGAAGGAGATAAGGAAGGCAGATATGTTTTAGTCAAAGGAAAACTTGATAACATATTAATCACATTTGCTTGTATCTATATACCTCCAGAAAGTGATAAAAAAAATCTTTACTCAGTTTTTTGATATAATTGTCACTTTCAGTGAGGGTATACTAATCTGTGCCGGCGATTGGAATACAGTCCTTGATTACTCATTAGACACGACAAGTAAAAAACAACACAAACTGCACATGTCAAAAAGCCTTAACATCTTAATCAAAGAGTCTGGTATGTTCGATGTCTGGAGGAATCTCCATGCTTCAGAGAAGGATTTTACCCATTTCTCAGCCACACACCAGATTCACTCAAGAATAGATTTCTTTCTGATGAATACCACAGATAGACATAGGGTGAAAGAATGTTCAATAGGAACCTCAGATGTTTCAGACCATAACGCAGTCTACTTAACTATACAATTAAATGACAGACATAAAAGCACACTGTGGAGAATGAATATTGGGATTCTGAATAACACAATGACTGTTGAGGATATAAAAGGAGAAATTAGGGACTGTATTGAAAATAATAGTACAGGTAATAGTGAAGTGGAACCAACGATGGTATGGGATACGATTAAAGCAATTATGAGAGGGAATTTGATTTCATGGACAGCTTATTTGAATAAAGTGAAGAGGCTAAAATATGAAAAATTACAGGAAGAATTGAAAAAATTAGAGATACAAAAACAAACGAACAAGGATGTAACACTGACGAACCAATCAGGAAACAAATAGATGCATTTTTGACTGATGAACTTGAAAAGAAAATTAGATTCACAAAGGGGGGAGGCAGTGATTTCAGTGATACTAAAGGAAGGCAAAGACAAAGAGTTGTGTGAATCTTACAGACCGATTTCCATATTAAACGTAGACTATAAAATATTCACGTCCATCATTTCTAGAAGGCTGGAACATCTTCTTCCTTACTTAATAGATGAAGACCAAACTGGGTTTATAAAGGGCAGACAAACGCAGGAAAATGTCAGACGCACACTACATATTATAGAATATATTAATAAAAGACAACTCAGTACAGCCTTGATTAGCCTCGATGCCGAGAAGGCATTCGATAGAGTTAGTTGGCCTTTTCTATATAAAGTTCTGGAGAGATTTGGCTTTAATGACCAATTTATTAGTTGCATAAAAGCTCTCTATAGTAGTCCTACTGCCAGGCTGAGGATCAATGGCTCTCTGACAGACAAATTTAATCTTAACAGAGGTACAAGGCAGGGATGCTGCCTCAGCCCCTCCCTCTTTGCGTTATTTATTGAGCCGCTTGCTCAAGACATCAGACAAAATGATGAACTGGAAGGGATTAACATAGCAACCGAGGAGCATAAAATAGGCCTGTTTGCAAACGTAAGAATCCCCAGACTTTTAACCACCTTGGAAAATTATGGCACGATGTCAGGATACAAACTGAACATCAAAAAAACACAGGTACTTTGCTTAAATTACCTACCAAATAGTAAAATTAGGGGTAAATATAAACTAAAGTGGGATACAAAATGGATAAAGATTCTAGGTGTGATAATTACACAGAATTTAAATGACCTGTTTGAATTTAATTACCGTACTTTGACCAACAAAAAAAAGATATAACACGCTGGTCAACATTAATTTTAGATTTCAGTTCGAGGATAGAGGTGATAAAAATGAATGTACTGCCAAGGTTATTATATGTCTTCCTCTCACTCCCCATTAGGATCCCTGAATTTCAGTTCTCTGCATGGAACAAGTTAATATCTAGATTCATTTGGGCAGGCGCAAAACCTAGAATAAAACTCAGAATGCTCCAGCTAGATAAAGAGCGAGGAGGTCTTGCCCTGCCTGACTTTAAACAGTACTACTACGCAGCTCAGCTGCAATACATTGTCTACTGGTGTTCCCCAGAATATCAAGCCAAATGGAAAAATATTGAATTTAATTTAGATAAAGTGCCACCCGCTGCTAGATTAGGGGGGAAAGAATGTATAGAGCATAAGGAAGATAATACAATCTTGAGAAACACTTTGAAAACATGGTTTGAGATTGTTAAGAAAAACAAAATGGAGGGGGGCAGTAAATTATTAATATGGCCCTCTCATTCACCCGACTTTGGCCCCAGGTTATTAGGTGGACAGAGAGGGGCATAACAGCAATATGTACACTTGTTGAAGGAAAAACTTTTAAGAACTTTGATAAACTCAAACGGGAGTTTAAACTTGAAAACAGAGATCTGTACCGTTATTTACAGCTACGTAACTTTTATGACAAGGAAGTGAATAGGCACTTATCAGCGGAGACTAATGAGATGATTGTATTTTTGATGGTTGCATATAAAAGAACCCCCTCAAAGATTGTATCAAAACTGTATAGCAGTCTCCAAAAATGTAATGGAAGAAACTCATTATATATCAAATCAAAATGGGAACAAGAATTCAAAGTTGTATTGTCAGAGAGTGATTGGCTTTCCATGTGCAACACACAGCAATCTTCAACTAGTTCGAGAAGATGGCGAGAATTCGGATGGAAAAATCTCATACGCTTTTTTATCACTCCACACATTAAGACTAAACAAACACAACAACAACAGAATTGTTGGAGAGGGTGTGATCGCGTAGTAGCCAATCATTCTCATATCTTTTGGACATGTCCAAAAATACAATTATTCTGGCATAATGTTATCCAAACAATGGAGGAAATTTTAAATCTAAGAGTACCCAAAGACCCATGTACTGTATACCTGGGACTTATCCCTGTTGAAGTAATTGAGAAGAGAGACATCTACCTCTTTAAAATATTAACTGTTGCCGCTAAAAAGGCCCTGACAAGACTCTGGATGAGAAGCGATCCCCAGGGCTGAGACAATGGCTAGACATTGTTGAAGAAATATACGCCATGGAAAAATTGACTTTTTGTTTGAGAATTAGAGGAAGGGATTTTGCTCAAAAATGGCA
This sequence comes from Psettodes erumei, assembly GCA_016785225.1. Taxonomy (NCBI): domain Eukaryota; kingdom Metazoa; phylum Chordata; class Actinopteri; order Pleuronectiformes; family Psettodidae; genus Psettodes; species Psettodes erumei. Next base: position 12,009 of record JAFBJZ010000433.1, read on the forward strand.
AAAATGGACTGCATTTAAGGTCAAATCCCAGCCATGCCCTTAAAGAAGAAGGGAAAGAAAAGAATGGCAATATACTTCATCTCCCCCAGGATGTTATGATGTTATAATTGTTATAATCATTCTTTATTTTCATTTATTTTCATTTTTATTTTTTCTCTTTCCTTCCTGTGAAACTTGAAAAAGACAAAATAAAAAGTATTAAAATTCCCTCCATCCCGAGGTACCTGAACATACTTTCCAAGTAAGACCAGGGGTGACGGTCACCGTCGGCTTCTGTTGAACGCTGTGCGCCGTCTTCTGTGTCTCCCTCATCCACATGCTCTGCGGCTGCCATGTTTGTAGTGATCTCTCTGCCGCCCCCGCGCGCGCATTCCGCATTTATTGCGCAAAAAGTACCATAGCCTACGTTGTTCTTCTCATCCTCTTGGAATGTTATGCAGAGATTATTTTAATTTGTAACGAGTAACAAGGTGGCAAATGTCAAAGTAACGAAGTAAAAGTATATTTTTAAAATTGTGTGTGTGTGTAGTGTAGTGTTTAAATGTAGTGAAGTAAAAGTCCTGATAAAAAAAACAACTCAAGTAAAGTACAAATTCTCAAAAAAAATACTTAAGTAGTGTAACGAAGTACATCTACTTTGTTACTATACACCTCTGATGACAAAGCACAAAACAAACCCAGGAAGGATCATTAGACTTGTCACCAGGTGCCAATCATCAAGTAACAAGGTGGAAGGAATCGAAGGATCAGAAACACCTGCTTAACTTTTGCTTAAGACTGAAATAAATGAAGGCTGCAGCAACACAGTGTACGTTTACAGCACTTTATTATTAAAATGTCCAGAGGTGCAGGTCTCTCAGTCAGTCTCACTGTGAAGAACCTGTGAAAGTAGAAAAAGGACAGATTAGCACACCATGACAACTCTGGCTCAGAGGAATGAGTTTCTCACCAACAAAGTAAATAAATGAGAAAGAAAAGGCCACAAACTAGCAGAGTTGATGCTGCAGAAGATGCAAGCACAGGCAAAGCTACCTGCACAGCATTTCTGCCTGATGCACCACCGATGGTGCCAGTTGGCTGGCTGCAGGGACGTCAGCCGGGAGCCACCCTTCATAGATGGAGTGGTGGAGTAGCGAGAGGGACGTCTCCCTAACGCGCCCTGCAACCTGCTTTAGAATCCTTCCCTCCCCCACGCCTTGTCCTTCCTCTGGAGCCAGAGCCAGAAGCTTCCTTGTTCTGCCTCTAGAGCAAGGTCTTGCATTGCCTGCTTCTTCCTATTGCTTGTGAAACCAAAAGGTTTTTAGGAACCATTGTGTGGATATGCCAGTGAAGCCCCTGCACTCGACTTCACCGGGAATGTGGTAGTCCTCAGCCTTGCCTGGGGTGCACTCCACATGTCCGCCCAGGTAATGTTCCTGCTGGTCACATCTTCCCAGGTGGACCATTTGCCTTGTTGTTTTTGGCTCACGGCTTTAACTTTATAGAGTTCCTCATCTATTTTGGTCACCTCAGAGATGATAAGGTCTTCTCTCTTTTCTTGGTGGCTTTGGACCTGGGTGGTGGTGCTCCCCATCCTAAACCAGCTCTGCCAGGCTATGTGAAGCCCATGATCTCCTGGTGTTTTAGTCTCTGTAACCATGTGGTGATAAGCCTGAGCAACATTCCATTTTCGTCCAGTCTGAACTTGTATACTGGCGTTTCGGATGGACAGGTCAGATGAGTCTCTTAACTCAAAAAAGAGCCTCACCTTCTCCTTCTTGTTGCCCAGGCTGATTGACTGGAGCAGGAGCTGTAGCATGTTCCTGCCAAAGAGTGCTGCATTGGAGAGGTAGCAGGGGAGGCCGAGCCATTTCCATTGGTTCTTCCACTACCAGGGGAATTCTTTCACCGTCCACCATAAATTTTACCAGCATGTTAAGTGTTCATCCAGGGAGGGAAACACACTAGACCAAGTCTACACTAACATCAAACATGCATACATAGCCAAACAGCTTCCACACTTAGGCCAGTCAGTCCACCGCTCTCTGCTTCTTACCCCTGCATACACTCCTGAGAAGAAGCAGGGCTCCATTACAAAAGACCATCACCACCTGGCCTGATGATGCTCTCTTCCAGCTTCAGGACTGTTTTGAACACACTGACTGGAGTTTATTTGAACACCAAGACCTGTCAGTGTACATAGAGGCTGTGCTCAAATACATCATGTTCTGCATGGAGATTGATACTGCCATCAAGCACATCTGGGTGTTTCCTAATCAGAAGCCCTGGATGACCAGCAAGTCACTTCTCAGAGGCTGCAACATCGCTTTCAGATCTGGGGACAGAGAACTGTACAGGGCTGCTAGAGGTGAACTGAAAAGGGGCATCAGGAAAGCCAAGTCAGACTACAAAAAGAGACTGGAAGACCACCTCTCAGACAATAATCCCAGACAGGTGTGGCAGGGGATACAGCATCTGACCAATTTCAGGGGACAGACCAGTGCAGCTGTGGACTCAAGCACGGGACTGGTGGAGGAGTTGAACACGTTCTTTGCACGATTTGAGTCCACAGCCCTGCAGTCTCCAACCACACCCCCCTGACCCAATCAGCCCCTAGCTACGATCCACTGACTGTGCAGGCACAGGAGGTGGCATGGATGCTCGCCAGAGTCAACCCACGGAAAGCAGCTGGACCGGACGGTGTCCCTGGGAAGGTACTCAGGGCCTGTGCAAACCAGCTCTCTCCCAGGTCTTCACCAAAATCTTTAACTTATCTCTGTCACAAGCCATCATCCCAGCCTGTCTGCTTTGCCCTCGGTCACATCAGAGACTGCCTCCCTCCCTTGTTTGATCCCCATCAGTTTGCTTATAAAGCAAACAGGTTGACTGAAGACACCATATCCATCATCCTCCACACCGTGCTGAGCCATCTCGAACACAGAGACACCTATGTCAGGATGCTCTTTGTGGACTTTAGCTCAGCTTTTAACACAATCATCCCTGACATCCTGGTAAGGAAACTGTCTGTTCTGGGACTTCATTCTCTCACCTGTTCGTGGATCAAGGACTTCTTATGAACAGACCACAGTCGGTCAAACTCGGTCCCCACCTGTCCTCCACCCGCACGCTGAGCACAGGCTCCCCACAAGGCTGTGTGTTGAGTCCACTGCTCTTCACCCTCTACACTGCTGACTGCAGACCTGCCCATGCCAGCAACACCACAGCAAAGTTTGCAGATGACACCACGGTGGTGGGGCTGATAACAGGGGGGCATGAGTCAGCCTATAGAGATGAACTCCTGAATCTGGCTGACTGGTGCCAGACTCAAAACCTGATCTTAAACACCTCAACTTCTTGAGTGCTCAGGAAGAACAATGTGGGGAAGGAGCTGTTAAACCTTCTACAGGTCCACCATACAGAGCATCCTGACGTACTGCAACACAGTGTGGTTTTCCCACTGCACTGAGACAGAGCAGCAGAGGCTGTTAAGAACAGCAGAGAAGATTATTTTTCGGCTATTATCGGCTGCCCCCCCGAAGGACATTCATACCTCCCACTGTCTTAGCAGAGCTCAGGCAATCATCACGGACTGTACCCATCCTGCCTTCAATCTGTTTGAACTGTTACCCTCTGGTAGGCACTATAGGTCAATCAAAACCAGGACCAATAGACTCAGGAACAGCTTTTTCCCTCAAGCACTCGCCATGCTGAACACACACATACACCACACTGTCTCCCTGCCCTCCACATCTATCACACACACACAAACCATACATATTCATTTACATAGAGACAGCTGTAACTAAAGTGCAAATTGGAATATTTATAATATTTAATATTGCTATTTACTGTCATCCTTTCTTTTTGCTACATTATACTATTCAACTGGACACGCTGTGTGCTTTGCACCTTGCACCTTTTTGCAGTTTATTATATATGTATATGTTAAATATCTTTTGATATTTTGACATTTTAACACTTCTTTATCCTATTTTATTTTGTAACACAATTCCTTGCTACTACAAATCTTGTTGTATATCTTGTTCAATGACAATAAAGTGCTATCAATGTAAGTAGGTGCTGTCATTCCTAACCCCCTTCTGGATTGAGGAAAAAAATTAGACAATGACACAATGACAAACTTGGCACTGCTTGCATAGCCCAGCCACCAGGTGCAACAAATCAGGAAACAAGGGGGGAAGCATGAGAAGATCAGGGATACCTGCCAAACTTTTGAAAAAAAATAAATTGGGGCAACAGGTAAATGTTTGGAGTGAGCAGGGCACATATTACCTGGACAAATGTCCAGACATGTAGGTCCCTCAGTCAGTCTCCCTGTAAACAATCTGTGAATTAAAAACAGAAAAGATAAACAAACCAGGACAACTCTGGCTCAGAGGAAGCTGGATGGAGGAGTCAGACAAAGGAGAAAGAAAGGGGAGTGCTGCTGGAGATGGCAGCAAAGACAGACTGAGACAAACCTGGCTTTTTATAACCTAACCACAGGTTGGACAAATCATGGAATGAGGGGGTCGGAGTCACAGGATCAGGAACAGTTGCAAGACACAGCACGCCAGAAGGAGCCAATCATGCTGTTGCCTCTGTCTCATAATAAGCGGTGAGCAACTTTATGGTGTTTTGTCCTCAAAAAGAGCAACTCATAATTTAACACCTACACACCCACACTTATTTATCACAATTTACTGATGTTGAAACAGAGCAGGACATGGAGACATGCCTGACATAGATTTAAACCTGCAACACACCGGACAGCCACCAGAGCACACAAGGAATCATGTGTTCAGAAGCCTCCTTCAATGTCCTGCTCAAAAAAACAAACAAAAAAAACACTGCTGCCAATGGAACTTCAAATCACTCATGACTCTCTTTGGTTCAGGGTGGTTCTCTGCCACCTGCTGCATTCATTAGAAAAAGCTGAGCATTTAAAAGCAGCATCGTGGTACTGTTACAGGCTTCACTGGAGAAGAAGGGTTTGAATCTCATCACTGATACTTTTTTACCTTTTTTTTCTTTAAAAAACACCTTCTCTTCACCTTTTCCTGCAGTTTGTCCTGGTGGTGGAGTGGTTTAACTGTGTGACCCTGCACCCCAATATCCCCGCTTCATAGATTTTCATCTTCTGTCAATCTTTCTATTTTTCTAATAATTTTAAGCAAAGATGCATAGACACTTGATCACAAACGTTGCAGCACTGCTTTCATTAAAAGAAACTGTACATAATAGTGCAAGAATAACATAACAGTGTATGTGACATTAAGCCTTTGAAACAATAAATAAAAAAGTTTGAATGTGTTTCCCAGGACCTTGTCTCTGTTAAATAGAAGTTAAAGCCAGTCTCAAACCAGCCAGCTCTTACATTGAGAGGGGTGTGCCTTTGTGCTCTTGTACCACAGCTTCTTTTCAGTGCATGCATCCAATAGGACACATTGCGAATGAAGAAGGATTTGAACCCCAATATTTAGGCACGGAAGACTGTAACCACAGTGCTATCTACCAACCATATGTAAATGTTCAGTTCTTTTTGATAAATGCAGCAGTTGGCAGTCAAATGAATCAAACATTCATATTTTTTACACTTGGGCCATGCACCAGCCAAACGTCAGACCTATAACATGTCGACAACACCATGGAAGTGTTGGGACCTGAACCTGGTGGTGAGCAATGGAAGCTCACCACGCATAACCAAGTTTCGACCACATGGCTTTCTTTGTCTTGGAGACAAAGGAAAGCACCGGAACCTTAAAGTCCCACAACCTTCCAGGTGTGAAATCCGATCCAGCAGCCACCACTGGATGACTGTGGCATGTGACCTCTGAGGTCATCAAGTCATATAAAGGCTGTGCTCAGCCTTTATTCGCTCTCTTCTCTTGAAGCTCCTTTCTCTTCCTTCCTCTTCTCTTCTCTTCTCCAAGCCCTGGAACCACTCTCCAGGGACCCCCAGCTGTGCAGCTGCAGCTGGCCGTCTGAGGTAGCCTGCTGACCAAAGCAGATCCTCAGACCTTTCCTCACAGCAGCGACGCGAGAGCCTGCTGAGGAACAATCAAGATCCGGCAAACAAACTCCATTGGCCAACAAACACAAGGTTTGTAGGTTAATCCTCCATACAACAGGAGCCACACAGCGAGTTAGCACTGAGCTGCTAACCAACTACGTCAAAGGAGCGGCCAGTTTCCCTCCAGCGTCTGCCATCAGGACCACACAGCAAAGACTGCCTTCCAACATTGGAATTCTAACTCTCTCAGCTTGGCCCTTCCATCAGGAACCACCAGCCAAAGGAGCAACACACCAGAGAGAGTTTCTCTCACACCAGAACTGGTAACACCAACTGGGCCTAGTCAAGCTAACATAAGCTAAGCTAAAGATAAATCAAGGACTGTGAGTTGATGTATTTGTGTTTACTGAGTGTTGTGATCAGTTTGGTAGACAGGTTATTGTATTGTTGGCTCTGCCACATTGTTAAGGAGATGAAGTTAGGTTACGTTTGCATGCTAACTAACCATCCTTCCTCTAACCTGGCACCTCATGAAACACACACACACACACACACACACACACACTCACCCAGCACATGGTCTGAGTGCCTCCACAGATCTTCTTTGTTCAGGGCCTCCAGACCTCAGCAGCCATTTTGACACACCCAGACACACACACACACACACACACACACGCACACACCTGTAGAAAGTACACTGTAGCTAGATTGTATGTTTCCTTTTCTCTTATTCTTGTTAATAAATGATTATTTAACATACCTGTTGTCTGTTTAATGTTGCACAAGAGTGAATTCCGCCAACCTCTACACGGTCAAGAACTCCAAATTCCTTCTACCTAAACTAGTTGTTAATCTGGTAATTTTGGTTCTAGTTATTAAATTAATTATTAATCAGAGTTCCAAATTGACAATTTAGTACTAGTTATGAGATTGATTTAATAAATTGGCTATCTTTCCCTTGTAACAAGGGTGGTGCCCCGAGGTGATCTAATGTATTAGATCCAATTATTTAATAATTAATAATTATCATTCTAATAATTATTAACTATTTTGGATAGCCAAACCCCAATAATTAGTGCCCTTAGTAGGCAACCTCAACAAAGGGTGCCCCAGCAAATGGTGCCCCCGTGAGGTAAAGAACAATTGGTGACCACGTGTTACGCTGGCCCAACAGAAGACAAGTGACAAAGAACTTATCTTGATCTTGTAACAGAACCACAATGCTTCTTTTCATTCGTGTTTTATGTTCATCTATTTCTGATGAACGCAGCAGTTGACAGCCAAATGTAAACATTTTCTACGCTGGATTTGAAACCACAACCATCCAAACCCCAGACTCGTAACATTTCCACAACACCTTGAAATGCAGCTTTACTCCAAGTAATGCTCACTTCTGAGAAACATGTTGGGTCCCATCAGTCATGCATGTAAGGGGATACGTGAACAGTTCAAGTCACAATGGAAAGAGACAGACAGACACACACGCACATACAACTCTCTTCTGTGTTTATATTTTTTTATTCAACTGAGCTGTCAGGCATTCAAAGTTAATAGTAATTAAAAAATCATATACATAATACAAGACAGAATAGAATCCAGTTCATGACATCTTTTCTGCAGCTTTCAGATATTAGTTGCACAGGTCCGTGCTGCATTTGGTGATTTGAAATAGGCCAGCGGACCCGAAAATAAGAAAGTCCAATTTCGACATGCACCTCTTGAAATACGACGAAGCTGCAGGGGACAGAAGAACACTATAAAAATGCCGGGCACACAATAACAAATGTTCCCTTGTTTTCTTTTTTATCGTGGTTGAGATGTTTTACAAGAACATTAAAAACAGACAAAAATGCAAACAGCTTACAGGGAAATTCATAGGTGACGGTGCCACAGACATCATCGGAGTTCGGGCAGATCTCCACCGTGGTGGTGCAGCTGGTTCCGGACGTAACTGGAACGCAGTGGTTGCACCTCAGAGCAGCCGCTTGAAAGCAAACACAACCGATCAGCCTCCTTACCGGGGAATGGTCTCAGTACTGGTAATATATGCCAAGTAATAGAGTAATGGCAGTTTTGGACTAGTGGCTTGAACAAAATCTCCAAAAAGAAGAAAGAGGAATAAAAGCAGACTTACTGCTGCTGATGCAGGCAATCAAGAGAATGACGGCAAACTGAAAGGCACTCATTTCTGACTCTTCCTAATGGATTACCGTTGAAGACACTGTCAACATACATGTATTTAAATTTTGATCAATTCATCCAATAAATCCAAACTGTATTATTCGAGAGAGAAGATCTGATTTTAGTGAGCAATGACTTTTAAAGCTGTTTAGGTCCAAAATAAAATTTTATGTTATTGTAATAATTTAAAATGACTACAGATCAAGTAGCTGGGGTTGCTTTCTTCTTCTGCCATTTTTCTGTTTTCTCTTCCATCATTACATGCAACTATTACAGCTTCCACTGATAACCCTCCAATCTCAGCAATCATGCACAAAATGGCCACAAATTGTCAAACTACAGCTTTGTTCAGTTCAAAACATAGTTATATAAACTAATTACCTGCTTGGGTTTCCTGTAGGACACCTACTGCTCTCGCAGAAAACTTTATATCCTCAGTCAGTCCGGGGGCTGAACTGGAAAACCCAGTCTTGTCAAACAGAAGCAGGTTGCCAACTTTTTGTTTATGTGTTGCCGATTACTGCGCAAGAGTCTGCACAGGCAAACAAACACTCTGAACACTCTGGGCTGGTCAAGGTCCAATATGCCACAAAACTGTAAGTTCTCAAACAAAGCACAAAATATCAATTACCTTGAAAGAAAAGGTGAACTGCAAAGATGGGTGACGTTTAATTTCTTTTTTATTTGACATCTTGCTGAAAAAACTAGAGCAAGAATACTTATATTCCCTCAGCAATCCACCTCAAAACCTGTCACAGTGCACCAATAATTTAATTTGATAAAAAGTTGTACTAAAAAAAGTAAGCATGAAAAGACAATCAGTGTCCTCCCAAATAAAACAAGTTTAAAAAATAGAAGCTGCCTGAATTATGCATTTGTCTCAATTGACCATAACAATCACTTGTTACAAGAAATCACAATACATTAAAAAAAATATGTTTTACAGTTTAAGGGAAACACACACACACACACACACACTCAGTGGTGAACTCAGCAGCAGTAAAACACTAATGGTGCAGCTTTCATGTGCAGCAGTTCTGTCATGCCGGTCCACCATCACCGCCTCCCCTCAGCTCTTCCAGGTGTAGCTGTAGTTGTTCATGTTGATGTGCATCAGGGCCGTCTTCCCCAGGCCCGAGGGCTGCTGCAGCTGCTTGACGGAGGCCAGGTGGAGGCCACAGCCAGACAGATCAGACGGACAGCTCATGCTCTGCAACTGCACACATGCTCCTCATCAGCATTTTCACATTATGGTTTAACATGTGCACGGACATAGCAATGGGTATGGACCATAGACCATAAATAAAATAGACGTAGCTTCCTGGTCTGAAAAATGCAGAAGTGTCTTGAACCTGAATTTTATTGAATGGCCATTAGGTGGCAACTCCACTGGTTAGTTTGTATAGAAGGCTAGGAGAAAATGATTCTACTTCTCACTGGACTTATGACTTCAGTAAACATTTTCATACTGAGTTTATGGTTTCAGTCACTAGCTTCAACTCCTCTTCAACACAACATGATGTTCATTTTGTAAGTTATATTCAATTTAGAGGAAAAAAAACAATAAAGCAGGGGATGTTTTTGGGTGTGGCTCCTGTGTCACCTGCCAATCATTTTCATCATGTATCGTTCTCAGCGGTCAGATCCACCCCTCGCTACGCTCCAGCCCCACCCTTTTGACCAAATATGGTATTGTCCGGTTAAAAAAAACAAACAAACATAAAAAAAACCCAAGATATTTCTAAAAATATGTTTTCACTGTCTTTACAGGTTGAGTCAAAATGGCATTTTAATTCATTTAAAATTTTATCTTTGCCACAAGCAAGTGTCCTGTAATCCTTTCAGCTTTCAAAAGTCTGTGGTGGTCTCACCTGTGGCTTGGTGGCGACAGTGTTCATGACAGCAGTGGGTGCGTGAGTGTAAAGAGTCGCTGAGAAGTTCCCTTTCTGCGAGGGCCGAAGCAGGGTTGTGATAGCGTGGAGGGAGGAGGGGAGGACAGGTCCTGCAGGAATGAGAGAGAAAACAGAAAAAAACCCCAGAATATTAAAGATTACATGTCCTGACTCACTGATAATTAATAGACCATCATTGCATGGAATTTGTTCATGCTAAAAATAAAATAAATTGCCAGTCACTAAAAGGATTGCATTTTAAAAAATGTGTTAAAAAGAGGTTGAAAATTCTAAGTGAATTTTAAAAGATTTAAAGATGTTTGGACATAACTGACTCTGCTGTCTCAGACCGCATCTTTGCTCCGGTCCGAGACAGAGTGGAGCTTTTTAACATATAGCTACATAGCTAATGTTACTTAGCTAGTGTTAGCTATGTAGCAAAACAGCCACTCTGCTCGGGTACGAGACTGAGTGGACCTCTTTAATGTATAGCTACATAACTAATGTTACTTAGCTGGTGTTAGCTATGTAGCCAAAAAGTAGCTCTGGTCCACAGCTCTGCTCTGGTCTGAGACAAACTGTTTGCTGTTTTGCTACATAGCTAACACCAGCTAAGTAATGTTAGCTATCTAGCAAAATGGCAAAAAAAGCTCCACTTTCGCTAATACATCTGGTCTATAAACTACAGCAACAAATGTGAATTTAATAATTTAATAGGCTGTATACAAGTTAGCTATGTAAAATTAGCTGAAGTAAAACACCGTTTTTCAGTTTTGGGCAAATGGGTCAAACCCTGCAGCTGTGTACCTGTGATCTCCAGGCTGCTGATATTCTGATAGGTGGAACCAACTTGGCTCTTCACGTTCACGCTGCGGGCCTGGAAAACACACAGGCTTAGAGAGGTGAAGACATGAAAGACGGCTGTGCGTGCGGTTGCTTGTGCACCCACCTTCAGCGTGTGCATGCTCGCTCCTCTGAAGGCAATGGGAGCCAGCAGCGTGGGTGGCAGCCCGGCCTGCGAACCCGCTGCAGCCACCAGACTCTTGCAGTTGATGAGGAAATTGATGAGGGTGAACGTGTGAGCACCCTCCACGGACACCACGGACTCCGGTTTGTGGTCCAGGGACACGGCGTGACCCTCCTTACGACTGGCCAAGGGGTCAAGGAGCTTTGACGAGTGGCTCTTCCTGCTACGGTACATGAAAATTGGAATTTCATAAGAGGCACATGGCAGATGTTTTTGAGAAAAGCAGGTGGAGGAGGATACAGTTGTATGGTGATGCTGTCTGGCTTCTTGATCTTGTCCTGGATTCCCATCTCCTTCAGCCAGGAGAAATCGCTGTCTTCATCATCCTCATCATCAGCTGCCTGATGGTCCACATCTTCTTGCAGCTCAGAACAACTACAATACAAAATACAGAAATTTTTCGCAATTATGAGAAACATCAGCAAAGTCCTATGTGCAAAACACCATGTTTAACTGTAATATTGAGCTATTTTAAGTAGTGGTCGACCAATATGGGTTTTTCAATGGCTGATACCGATATTTAGAGCGTCCTGTGGACAACTGCTGATACATAATTCCAATATTTGCATCTGATAAAATACAGCCAAGTGTGAACCAAGAGAAACTGACACAGGCAACACTAAAATGTGGATTACCAAAAAAAACAATTTAAGTAAAAAAATCTGCTTTGTTCTATTGCTATCGGACCTGTATGCACACTGGTGCTCAAAACATAAGCAGAGTTCACAACAGCCTTCAAAACAAAACCAGAGGTCTGTTCATGCTCAGTCACATCATCCGAGGAAATGCACTTCACACAAAAAGAGATTTTCTTTTTCTTGTGTTACTTCTGTTTGATGTTTTTATTTAAGCATCATACCAGCTTTCACTATCAGTACTGGTTCTATTAATTGATTGATTGCTGTATAAAATACAAAAAGTCTCTTCTTAACAAAATACACCAAGTACCAAGTATTTTTTAGTATATAGGCCTCGTGATTGCAGCCATCAGCAGAAGACAGTTTTCTCAAAATGCTGAAATATCGGCCCAATAAATTAGGCTCAACATGAGTTTTGAGCAACTTAGAATGATGCTGATATTAATATTTGGAGTTAGAAAATCTGATAATAATCAGTTGATGTATTTTTAAAATTTTTACATATACATAACATAAATGAAAGAATAATATGAATTCCTTACATTTGCATTTGTGTTCTTTTAACTGGTTTTGTTGTACAGACCATCTACATTAAGTCAGTTCGATAATCCCCCCCAATAACCTGGATATATTTTGAGTTATGTGGACTTTAAAGGAAAACACGCATACTCCTCTGCTTTCTCCTTCTGCTCCTCCTCCTCCTCCTCCTCCTGGCGTTTCAGCTGATCCCTGCTCTTCTTCCTGTCCTCCACAAGAGGAAGTCGGAACTCTATACCTGGAAAAAACAAGGACGATTTAGTCACGCTTCTGATCAATCAGCAAAACAGATTTCTTTTTCTGTTTGACATGTGTATGTGTTTAAACAAAGCACTGTTTTGGATTATCAGGAATTAAATGAGAAAAAGAAAGGGGTTGCAAATATCCTCCTCCTCCATGTCCCATGACAAGCTAGTCAAAAGGAGGGACAAACCTCCTACAAGATGCCACCTACGTTTTGAATGCTGCTGTGCCTGGTAAGAGAAATGCAGGCAACATTCTTTGTGGATATAAGGTTGGGAAGGAGTGGCTGTGCTGTGACTCACCTTCAGCCTTCATCGCCTCTCTGAGACCTCGCGTCGTGGGAGACATCAGGGCCGTGATGGTGCTGGAAGCAGCGAGACCTGCCGCCCTGAACAACACTGTGAACTGACAACAAGACAGAATCGGGGGGGGGTTACATGTTAACAATGAGCCGACGCTGTTGGCAAAAATCTATGGCAAACCTCAAGGATTCCCACAATATCAACACTGACCATCACAAATTGTTGAGTTGAGTTTCTTTGGGCTAACAAAATTATTATTAGTTAGAGCCTGATATAAATCACCTACCTGATAGGAACAGACGTAGAAGTAAGGACACAGTCTGGCTTTTAACAGGCTGTAGAGAGAAGAGAGACTCGCTGACCTGTGCAGAGAAAGACGAACAGAGAAACAATGGAGTATTCAATGAAAGTACAATAAAAGTATTCATATCACAATATTAATTCAAATATTATGAGAATAAAGTTGTAGTTCTACAAGAAAAAAGTTGCCATAATACAAGAACAAAGCTGTAATTTCACGAGAACACACTCTATAGTTTTACATACTTAACATAGCATGTAAATACAGTATATATATCGTATATGTATCCACTGCTTAACAAATTCATTAGACCACCTGTTTTGTAAAGCAGCTAATTTGAAAATTCATGGAAAACAACAATAATTATATTCTGGCATTAAAGATATTATTTTGATTAAAGAGCTTGCACATACTGGAGGATTACCCAGATTCTATTACCCCCACCCCCATCAACCAATACTACTACAATGTACAGCACACACATCACTTATGTGGTTCGCTGCACGTGGAGAGAGGCAAAACAATTTTTGAAAAATCCCCAAAACTCGGCATCTGCATTTCCTCCGGAAACGTGGATAAAAAGCAAGAATCTCCAGCCTCACCATTCGCTTATGAGACTCTGCTGCAGCGATGCATCTTGTGCCCAGGGGGCGCTCTTCCCCACGAAGCTCCTCTCGGCGTTGATCCTGGGGAACAGGGGGATCCAGGGCAGGGAGGGATGCTGCCAGTAGACCAGGCTCTGCTGGAAGGCGCTGCGAAGCTCCGAGCAGGAGCTGGGATCCTGCAGGGGAACGGAGCGGCTGCCGCTAAACGTGATGCCCCATGGTAAAGAAAAAATGTAATTATGGCACGAAAACGCTACCTGGATGCTATGAGGCAAGGTGCTAAAGTAAGCCCTGCAGTGCCTGCTCTGCCCCAGAGCCTCCTCCTGGGCTTTGGGCTTCTCTGTCCACGACAGGGAGAGCGGGGAGGTGAAGAGGAGCCGGGTCTTCAGGCTCCAGTCCGCCGGGTACTCGGTGCAGACGGGTGGGGCGATCGAGGCAGGAGCAATGGCCGGGGGGCTCCGGGGAGAGAGCTGGACGAGCGAACACGCGTGTTATACGGAGACAACAGCTGAAAAGATGCAGGGAGGCAGTAGTGGAAATCGTTTGAGAAAGTACAGAGGGGGGAATCCTACCTTCAGCTGCGGACTTTGAACGTCCCCTCCTCTTCTTCAAACAGAGAGTCGTCTTCTGAGAATGCGAGACACTTCTGCAGCAGTAAAGAAGAAATAACAAAAATGAATATGTATGCCACCCCAAAAAACAAACAATAACAAAACACCCCTGTCAAATCAGTTGATTTTTCAGACAGCTGGGAGCCATATGCAACAATAACCACATAGATCTGGGATCACTCTCCATACTTTCAGCATTTTCCTTAAATAAAAACGTCGGTCTAATCTCGCGCTATTATAAGAGCTTTAACATATTGTTTCGTCCAATTCGGCTTACAGGAAAAACATTAACACGCCATGATATTAACTTTCAGACATGGTTGACCCAACTCTCGCGTAGTTTTAAAATGTTCTTTTTAAACGGGAATTTGGTAAGGCAGCATCGGCACAATTAGTTTCAAACGTAGGTATCGCGACCAACCTTGCTCGAAACATCTTGGCGTTCCCGTTTTTCCGCTTCAGTCAAACTTGCACTGAAAGACAAAGCTCCGCGACACTCTGTCTTTGTTGACATGTCCTCGTCTTCTTCCTTTTCTGGCGATCTGTCCGTCCTGTAAGTGCCGGTAGCTTCGGCATTCCCTTCGTCGTTATAAATGAGGAGTTTCTTCTTGGGGCTGTACGTGTTTTCGATATTTGCGAACGGGTTCCTGCGCTTTATTCCGCCCCCGGAGCGGTTCTGAGCGTTAAAAAGCGGCCCCGGGGAGAAAGGCCGAACGCAGGCCGGGGATGAGCCGCTTTCTCCGGCGCTGCCAGCGGACTCTTGGCCGCTCGGGCTGGAGAGGACACCGGCTTCGCTTCGGGCTCTCCTCCGTCTCATTCGCATAATTTCGGCCGGGCGCTTGAAGCTGGGCGAGTAACCTGCCTGCTGGGACATGCTGGAGAGGAAAAGTCAGCAAAACGGTCGAAAACCTACGACAAAATTTAAAAACACGAGAACAGCTGGCGTCCTGTTTTTGCGCCTTCCGTACCGAACAAATTTGGCGCGTGGCGTACTGACGTAAGGAGTCCTACGTGTTGCGTTTCTGGTCATCGGAAAAATTGATTGACATTTCTCAGACTTCAGGGATCCGAATGACATTCTATTGCTTCCCAAACGAAATATGCGAATTTTACCACCAAATAAAATAAATGACAAGAATTCGAATCTTTGTTGTAATTGTAAAATTGATGCATGTGTGTTTTACTGTCAAAGAACTCATAAAGTACCTCAAGCGCATGTGTGCTGTAGCCTCTTACAACTGGAAAGACAGTTAACGTCTCTTGTATTTATAATGAATAGTAATAATAATAATATATTTAATTTACTAATAAATAATTTTATAAATAGATAAAACAATAATAATGAAACATGTATAACTTCTATAAAACAACGTGATTTATTATTTTCAGATTTAAACTGAAGCTTTTCTTGTCGAATCTGTGGTTTGTATGTACTCTAATTTAACTTCAAACATAAAATAATTTAACTTAAAGTTTAGCATAAAATAGTTTACTTTTGAGTTTTACGTTTTTCATTGTTATACTGGCAACACCTGTGTAATTTTGTCGTAATTGCGCTTGTCCTGTTCGCAAATGAGGCATGATTTAGCTTTAGCTCTTCATTCCACACTCAATTGATTCACAACACAACTGCACATAAAGTCGGGTTTAGTAATATGTAAATAAATAAATAAATTATAACTACAAATGAATAAATATATTTCTTGTCTGTCATGGATTTTTCATACTGGAGTTGTTTGTCCACCCCTTCCCCTTGCCATCACCACCTCTGTCCCTCTGTCACAGTGATTAATAGGATAGTATGCAAATTCCGGCTCCCCGTTAATTTCTCCCTCATTTGTCATTACTGTGGGTCATCAATCACATCTGAAGCTCAGCCAAGCGCCAAAAACGATGGATGCCGCTAGGAAATCGATTCTCGTCTCTGTTGGCTGCCCGGGGAGAGAAAACAAGCACCTTAAGCATCAAAAACAGTGATTCGAGGAAGGACTGCTAATGACCTTGACTGAAATGGTTGTGACAACACACGGGCGTGCATTAGAACCCCTGTCTGAATCCGTTATGATTAGTTTTCTTTTATCTGGACAAGACGCCACGAGCCTTTACTTTTAAGCGTTGTGGGAAGTGAGCCTCGTTTTCCCAGAACCGCTTTCTGCGCTGGGCTGCCAGGATGCACTTAGACCGCTAGATGTCGCTGTCCCCTAAGGCTTCATGACGAGCGTGTCCGAAGCCGCTGCACCGCCGCTGCATCAGTGCTAGACACTTTAAGTACAAAGAGAGTCTCTATTTGTTCTTACGTCTTTCCAGTAACATCAGCCAGTCAACCCACAGAGACCTTTTTGTCATTGTTATAGGAGATCTGTTTTAATTGTTGTCGAGGTTTTCATCGTGTAGGATTGTTGTTATATCAAAAAACAGAGAGAGAGTTGCAGTTTCCATCAAGGCCGAAATAGAAAATTCACTCAAAATTTTCTCTGGAAAAAGCTCTTAATGGCCACAGCTGGCCCCTGGGTGTTAAATCTCAAATCATTTTCTTCCCACTTTGGCTGGAGTATGAAAGATACAGTTTGTAAGATGTCTGTTTATGGTCTCACTGGTCAGCTGTAAATTTAAAGACGGTACAAAATACCTGCTGTCACAGATAGAGCCCAGAACTGAGAATGGCACAAATGGGAATAAGGATACACATGGATAAGCATGTTGTTTATATATGTGGGTAAATTTGCTAAAAAAGATAATGAATTCCTTTCCTGTGGTGAGTATATGCATTTGGCTTCTTTTAAAAATATTATTCCGAATTCATTCATGGTTTATTTAGGAGCATATTTTGGAAATGTATACAGCAAAATTTCAGAATGCGTCATTTACAAGTAGTCTTTGCTACACTGCCTCTTGTCTGTTTCCACTTGGCTCTGCGTGTACACAACAGTGGGTGAGGCTTGGGGCTCTGGTGCGTACCCAGAAGAAAAGCCTCCATCTCTGGGCGGGAGGGGAAACAACTATTTTTCAATGTTCCTACTTTTTTGGAAGAGGGGTAAAACTTTGAAAAAATGTTGCAAACGTAAACATAACGCATTGAGGCACTACACCAGGAAAAGACGTGAAAATGTCAACCCAGGCGTGTTTGTGCCACTGGTGGTCGGCGCTGGAGACGATAGATGAAGCATGACTGCTGAAGAGAAATTAATTTTTTCCCCCACTGGAGACGAAAGCCAGATAGTAGTGGGGTTTTTTGTCCAGGGTGAAACAGACTTGTGGTGTCCGAGTTTGGTTTGGCATAGATGCAGGACACGATTTCATATCAACAGAGAGAAATCAGAACTGAAAACAAAATCAGACGAGAAGTGACCACAGGACAACAGTGGTATTTTCTTCACAAGAATATTTATATAAATCACAACCAAATGTGCACTATCAACAGTTTCAAAATAAAACTCGTGTGTGTGTGTTTGTGCGTGTGCATGAGAGAGAGAGAGAGAGAGAGAGAGAGAAAGGGAGGGGGTGATGAAAGCATCAGATGCAGGTGTCATTTACAGCCATGGCTATATACAGTACAAATCAACAGGGGATCATGGGTAAAGATGACACACACCAACGCGCACACACACACACACACACACACACACACACACACACACACACACACACACACACAACCGGACATGAAATGCCACCGAAAATGGTACTGCAGGAATAAATTAATACATTTTTTAAAAACTTCATACTGTAATGATTTCTCAGTGCAGTGAGGAAATTTGACATTCAGCAGAGAGGGGACTGGAAGCCAGAGCCAGTCGTCTTTCAGTTTCAGCATCTTGAATGAATAATAAGAATGTTATATGTTTTCCTGTAAAAAAATTTAGACTTTTTAGACTTGACAAATCTGATCCAAATCCCTTTAGAATCCAGTCTAGTTAGGGCCCTCTATAATAAATATGGAAATCAGTCCATCATCCTTAGCATTTCAGTCATCAGTCCTAACGTCCATGTGTCCAAGAAACAGGGAACGACTGTTTCCCGATGTCAGTGGGTGTGTAAAAAAACAAAATCATCTGCTGAATGATTGCAATGCAGAACATTTCAAATGGAGCGCTGTTTAAAAATGCTGACAGGCAAAACCTTGTGAAGGGACGTCTTCCCTTTGTTGTCCAGATTTGCTTCAGGGGCCATAAAAACAGCCTCAATGAGCATGGAAGAGAAACAAAGACGGATGAAGGGGGCAGTGCGGATACAGTCAGGACACCGCAGTATTTGGCAAATCATCTGTTCACAAACATCAGCAACGTTTGAGGTCAAAAAGAGAAATCCTGTTCATTTACATGGAAGGCTGAGTCAAGATCAGTCCAGTGCTGCTGCATGCACTTTGTCAGTGTTAAACCAAAAATGTTACCCTGCTTCTTTCCATTTACATCCATCATCAGGTCCTCCGTTTCTCTGGAGTCCTGCAGTGAGACTGGCATGTTTGGTTTATCTACTCCGACGAGCCAGTCCACCAACTGTCTGTCCGCCAGCACACCTGTCAGTCGTCATGCTGGTTTGTCACTCACCAACACTGTTTATCAGTAGCCAGTTCTTAAAGTGGGCGCTCATCACGCCCCTGGTCATGTGATGACGTACAGCACTTGGTGGAGTCTTTCCAATAATTAGAAAACAATAGTAAGTAAGTACGTTTACACCTCAGTCCAGCTGAAATCAAAATTCTCCTCATCGAGCTAACACACCCCGAACAAGTAACTGGTAACAACGAGCTAACACCAAGCTAATGGTGGTAACGGCAGTACAGCTTGACATACAACCAGTTTGCTACTAGCTAACTAACTTGTTTGTGGATTGTTTGGTCTGTAATTGGTCAGTCAGGCATACTTCCATCAATAAATTTATTCTCCTCATGTCCATGTACGTATACTGGGACGAGGACAGACGAGCTAAAACCACAGCGACTAAACAAAGTCATGGTTTCATCGTATGGATAAATAAAATAAAAAGTCCATCGATATCTCAAAATGAGTAAACACTGAGTAATAAGTAGTTGACCGGCAATATGGGTGGGTACTATGGTGCATTGTAACTACTAAACCATCTTTTGAATTCTGTTTAAGGGTTTATGGAGTCCAAGATGTCCTGATTTTGCTATAACATCCATTGTCTATCCATTGACTAGTTTTCTCATCTCGTCAGGGTCTGAGATAAAATCGCTTTTGAGTTGAGTGCATCACAGAGTTTTCTGTGCAATTACCGACATAATTTCACCAGAACCCACAGTTGCTTCTGTACTTTTGTAAACTGCAGCGCTTGTATAATTTCATTTGTAACAAGAAGTTTGAATTTGTCTATTTTACTCACGTTTACTCACGTTCCCTTGACGGATAACTCCCTTCAGTAGTTTTTTCCTACTGTCAACAAATCCCATGTGCAGACACTAAGGCACTCCTCAGGAGAGCACCAAAATATAGATTCATGATTCTGAAAACAGGTCCCAACAAATGAACAATTTCCTCCTGTTTTAGTAATATTTTTTTTAAAAAATTGTGACAATATATTTTTTTCTGGTTTTGGTCCTTTCATAGGATTTGTTGACAAAACTGACTGAGATTAGAGATTGTATGTTCACTCCCATATTGATTGTTATTATTTTTTGATGATAAAATTATTTAATATTAAGGATTGATGTGTATTCAGGAGTCTGATGATGTTTGGTGTCTACCATCATATGACCAGGAGGTGATATTCGTTGCGCTTCATTGGTTGGTTCAGTAAGGTCTCCAGACAGCTTCAGCGGCTGCCATGTTTGTTGGGGAGCTACTGTGGCTGGACTCCACCTCAACATTCACGCCATCACTCTGATTGGGCAAAGAGGGGTGCAGGAGGGAGGAGCCTGTGGAGGCATTGGTGCATGGTGGCAGGATCCTCGGCGGGGAGCGTGAGTCACTGCTGCTGCCTCCTCCTCCTCCAGCCATCATGGAGAACTGGTATGATCCGGCGGAGGCGGAGTAGTACAAGTGGTACGGGGAGGAGGTGGACTGGAAGGGCCCGTTCTGGGACTGGTGTGGGGTGTTTGCAGGGTAGGGAGGAGGCAGGTAGGTATGGTACCTCCCAGCAGGGGTGGTCGCCATGGCCGTTGCCATAGTGATGCCAAGGGCACTGTTGGAGACCGGGTTGTGGGAAGGAGTGTACGTGAAGGCAGCTGCCGTTGGAGGGTAGTGGACCCGGGGATCAGAGAAGCGGGAGTCAGGAAGAGATGGAAGGGAACTGAAAGATCGTTCCAAAGTCATCCTGGGGTCACCAAAGGCTGTGAGATCAGGACCTGAGCCAAGGGCAGAGGTCAAGGGTTACAATCTACATATCTAATCACTTAGTTTCCAGGTGGGTACGCACATTACCTGTGAGTCGTGAGGACAAGTCACTGAGCGAGGAGCGACCAGGCGAAAGGGGATTGGCCGAGTGGACAGCTGGCGTGGTTATTTGGCCAAGGTAGGGATATGATTGGTCATAGGACCAAGATGGCGACGACTGCATTTGTCTGGAATCTGGAAGAGAGAGAGAGAGTAATGAAACAAGCAGTCATTTCGATTGGATTAAGTTGAAAGATCACCTGTGAAAGATGCTGTTATAATTTAGTATTTTAGGTATTTGAGAAAGAACCTTTCCTGACCGTCAGTATGTGTCAAGCTCCAGATTGAGCTGGACTTATCTGGAACTTGTCCTTCATAAGACACCCCCTCCCCAAACTCCTTGTTCAGCAAAAGAGACTTGCTCAGATATCATGTGAACTATGAATGCAATATAAAACCACTTATTACATGACAAGACTGAGGTGCCGGACACCTCAGCAGATTCCCTGCATTTAAGAAGGACATGGGATACGATTGACAGCTTGAGAACCTCAGGTTAAGAATGTTTTGTGACGAACAAAAGCCACACTTTGTTTGGGCTGAGAAAAATAACTTGGATTTAACTTGACAAACATAAAATACAGGATATGGTATTTAGGTAAAGGTTTATCTCAGCTAACTTGGTCTTGGGACAGAAGCTGTTCATAATGAGAGAAACAGAAGAAAGAGAGATGAAGGAGAGGAAGCAATTAACTTAGAGTGGGGGCGGATAGATGGGGGGGGGGGCTTTGTGTGTGTGTGTCTGTGTGAGTTCTTTCATTCAATCCAGTCTTTTTCCCCACAGTTTAATAAATGGCCCTGATCGTCCACAGACTTGCAGACGAGTGTGTGTGCGTGTGTGCGTACACAAGTGCAGATAGACGAGGAAGCAAATCGTGCACGGCAGCCAAGACGTCAATGAGAGCTTTTCAAGTCTTGCCAAGAGCTCTCTCCCAAGCACTGATGTACAGTATGTGTGTGTCTGTGTGCGTGTGCGCGTGTGGTGTATCTGGGTGGCAGTGAAGCCCAGGCCCCGTGCCAAGCCCCCTTCTTTCCTGGCTTCTCTCCCCCCAGGCACAGTGCACTAATGTGGGCCAGGAGTCACAGACGGCTGGCTGTTTGGACACAGAAGTAAAACGCGCAGTGTTTTATAGTCGGCTAATTAATGTCAGAAGCAATGCGACTGAGACGTTTAGCTTTATTAAAACTGGTGCAGTCCTTGTCATTCAATTCTGGTATGCATCAATGAGTGATTTGTTTTTGAATTGGTCGTAAAATAAAAGAACATTTTGTCCGTGGTCGTGATTTATCGTTAATAAACGGTTTCTGAGGGATGTTTTATGCCCGCCATCGTGACAAAGAAAGCTCTTTTTGTGGCGCAGAAAAAAAGAGAGGTTTGTGGCGTACCTTCAAACTGCTGATTTGAACTGAATCAAATCAACTGAACAAGGATGAGTTGAGAAAATCTTCCTGAGCCAAATTTTAAAAATTAAATAAAAATGAAAATGCAGTTTCACAAAGATTAGAATTGGGATATTCATGATTCTCACACAGTTAAAAAGTAAGAATATATTAAAAATATAGGCAAAGGGTGTGTGCCATATACATGGCATGGGCGTTTCCTCAACAGTGGCTTTGCTTTTATTGCAGCAGGTACGCTGCAATTCTACAGTCAGATTAACCTGCCAGGGTGAAAATGAGCTCCTGGGGGCCCTATTAACTCCAAGGTTCTCCTTTCTGCATGCATCATGTACAGTATTCCCCCTGCATGATCCCAGGTTTACTGTGTGGTATGATGATGCAAACTACAGTCAAAATATGCACAGTGTAAGCGCAATACCAGCCAATGTTCCTGAGGCTATATTTGACTCCAGATCCATCTTGAAGACAGGGCTTCAACATCAGCTAATAAATCCACCTTAAGGAAAACGGAAACGATCACGTCGGCACATACTGGGCTTGAGCTGTACGTATTGCCAAACAGAGATACAGCTGTTCCGCACCGTGATCCTGGAACTGGACCCTGCGGGGACATGTCCACTTTCCACTGTTTGAACAATCCAACCTTGGTGCAAAACAACAGCTAATGGTAGCAGCCGGGTCTGCGGTGCGAACAGGAAATGAGATGTGAATGGGCAAGAGTAATCTTCACAAAAGCTACTTTAGGTACCATTTGAATTATTGGCTGACCGATTAAGCAGTTGGCCAATTGATCAGGCCGATACTTTGGCATTTTGAGACACAGGCATGATGGCAACTGAACAAGTGTTCAGATAGATGTTACTGTTGCTTGTGTCAGTTGCTCTTGGTTCACTTCAAATTGTTGTTTTAGCAGACGCAAATATTGGCCTGCTCCCTAAATAGCAACCATTGAAAAACCCATATCGTTCGACCAACTATCTGAATTAAACTCCCACTTTACCTTTATTGATCTTGTGCGCACAAATGTATTGATGATTGCTCTGATAATGTTTTCATTAACATAACTACTGCATTTACATTCCTGATAAAGTGAACACTGCATATGTTGTGTTTCTACTACTATGTATATGCTGCAGATATCTCATTATGTTTTGTCTCTCAGTTATTTCTTAATGCATTTGGGCAGTTTCACCTTCAAAATGCAACACGTCACTTAGTGCAACATCGCATTTTACACTGCCCAAATAAGCTTTGAATTGTTGAATGCTCTTACATGTTTTGCACAAATGCTTTCATCTTGTGTTCATGTCGCTCTGTTGTAAGCTGAAGCACCAAAGCACAGTATATGCACACAGCATCTGTCAAAAGTACAGTACTTTAAATACAGTGGAACTACATATATGTAGCTGCAGCCTGTATTACTGGAGGAGTGTAAGAAAGGAAGTAGAATCTCAAAAGAGAAACAAAAGGTTAGTGGGGCCCGATGTCAGGGGAGAGTGTCAAGAGAAAAGGAAAGAAAGGGGGAAGAGTAAGCAAGAGAGAGAAAGGGAGGTCTTGAATGGTTTCATTACCGTTAAGTATTTTACATTAAGTAACAAGAACTACCACCATATTCACTCAGCCTAAAGCTGCATGTTTTCTTTTTTGTTGTCACCACTTGGCCTTAAAATGAGATACATTTCTGACGCAAACCAGTTTGGGGAAACTCACGTGCATCTTAGAAGAGACCCTGAGAAAAAGTGGATAAAGTCACTTCCTTTAATTGCAAAGATAAACAGCCTCCTCCATTTCAGTCATAGATTCACATCCACATCCATCTCATGTTGACCAGGACCCCACCTGCGAGCCAAGAGAAGCTAATGCCAATAGGCTGCTTACTCTGCCGAAATGATCTCATGATGATCAGTTCATGTTCAGCTGGTCCAGCGCTCAGGTTCAATGTGGCTTTTTAAATTCCGATTCTTTCCTGTTGCCTTTTCTTAATCAGAAGCCAATTGTATTACACTGCTTTGACTCAGGCTGCATTGAATTCCATTCAAAGAATCCAAACATGTCGCTCAAAATATATAAAATAACAAACAAACAATATTTTTGCTAAGAAAAGTTGCAATCTCAATCACTTTTACCCTTTCAAATTTATTCCTTTGCTTTTGAGAATAAATGTTTCATTAAGGGGATATTAAGTCTTAAAGGAGGATCATTTTATGAGTGACAGGTGTCAACTCTTTTCTAAAAAAATTATTTTGATCCTTTCCTACTTTTAAAGGAGTGCTGTTCCATATAAACAAGGAAAACCTTTGGTACAGTACAAAATATCTTCCAACTGCATGCAATGAAATAAAAAAGGCCAAAGGTAAACGTTTCATTAATTTCATTGTACATGTACAATGAAATAAAGTTATTCTATTTTATTGTAGTCTATTTCATTTCAGTGAAAATAACTCTTTGAAGAAAACTTAGTTTTTCCAAATTCTGACAGTTATACATTTGCCTTTATATATATATATATATATATATATATATATATATATATATTTTCTCATAGTTCCACTTCCTGCCAGCTGACTCTCATTTCCTCCTTAAGGCCAAGCTTGCTTCCTCGCTTACACACACACACACACACAAACACACATGCAAACGCACACAAATGAAGTTGCACAGTTTTTTTAACTGCATCACGGCAGTCGTACATATGTGCGTCAGCGCATACGCTCGCGGCGTCACTTCCACTAAAGTCAGAACAGGAACAGATACCGCCTTTTGGTGCCCCGGAGAGTATCCATGGTAACACACACTCTCGCGGGTACACACACACAGACCACAATAGAACTCACTAAAACCACAAGGAGGAACACTGAGGTTTGATGCTAGCAGAGCGCACACAGTTTTTGTTTTGATTTTGTCAGTTAACTGATATTCTATTGTTTGTATTGTGGATGAATCTGCATTTCAGCATGAGAAATGTAGCCCGACATGCAGAATAAAGTGGGATTTATACTTCTGCATTACTAGCACGAGGCTATATGTGTTGGTTTCCAAGGTTGTGCCACAGCTGATGCGCACCTCGTCAAAAATGCCACCACATGTTGGGGCTGCAGTGTTTATAGAGATGCCACGCGGGGACTGCAAGGCCTGTGATTGGCTGCTGACGGTTGCCCCTACGTGTTTCTGATGGCGCCGGAGTGACGACAACATTCATAAAGACTCTCGGCCGCCTTCTCCTTTCCAGTAACAGACATCTAATCACAAAGTTATGGCACGGCAGTCTCTCATCCAGTATTGCGACACAGCGAAACGTCACCTGGATATAATTCCAGTTTTACCGACGCCACAGTCAAGCCAGGGGAGGTATGTGGCCTGATCACGTAGGAATATGCGCTTAGCTCCACACTAAATGAAAACCTACAACATAAGTACTCTACATACAGCGGGTCTTCCGTTAAGCCATTGCGTCAACTATAAAAAGGCATCTCAAAACATGTAAATGTATAATCTGGTCTTCCAGCCTTCATTAACTCTAAGGAGACAGTAGCATCGGTAGATTTTTATATACACCGCTTTACTGGGAAAACTTCCACCATATTTAATTAAATACTTACTTAATTCTTACTTATTAAAGACTTACTGGCTCCAGAACACTGTAGCTCAGTATACTTGTCTCGCTGAGTGAGCACTGATAAAAAAACCCAGCATAACATGAGTTCAAATTCTTTTCCTAAATCGAACACAGTCATATGTATGTGTCTTTTCTTTGTCTGCGATTGTTTTAAACAAAATAAGTAAAAAAGACTCACTTTTTCCTTCAAGACGGCAGACAAGCACTTGAACTTAGTAGCCACACTTGGTTTGAAAAGGGTTCTCCAAGGAAAACTAAAGCATGGTCAAGTTGAGGTTTCTAAACATGTGTATGGAGATATTTAGAAAAAAGGACAAATGTCTTTGTGGGACATTGACTCTCAAAAACACCATCAGGACGCACACCAGATAATAAATAATAAATCTACATGACTACACAGACTATGAGACTGTATGGCTTCACGCCATGAGTTGACCCCTATAGCACACACCTAACAACCAAATGGACCAAGTCAAGTCGGATGAGTGAACGCAATGAAAACAACTGCCGGTAAAGAAGCTCCATGAAGTCACTGGGCCTCACCGGGAAACTGAAGAATGTTTTTTTTAAGTTAGTGGATGTCTATATCCTTGGACGGAATCAGGCTAGCTGTTTCCACCTGCCTCAAGTCTCTCTGACGGTTAAGCGAACCATCCCCTGACTGTGCCTCCATATGTAACAGACTAACAAGTCTTGGTAAGAAAGCAAAGAAGTGTATTTCACAAAATGATGAAGGTTAAGGCACTTAACAATAATATGCTGTCAAATAATAAATGTTGTACCATTTGCAGTATGGGAGGAAAATATAATTTCTTCTTCCTCCTTCTTTTACTTCTTTTTAACCTGTCCTGAGTTATGCAGGAGATCTGGATACCCTTACAGTGCCAGGCAGATTTCCTCTACAAGAGATGTAGTGTACTTTACTCCACCTATCGAATGTTTAATTATTATCTGCCTTGTTGGAATGTTGGAATGAGTGATGAAAATGCACCAGACAGGGGGACAGAAAGGACAGAAAGACACAGAGAGAAAGATGCTGTCTCCCAGAGAACACATGGTGATGTTTCCAGCAGGTCATTTGTGTCCAAAAAATGCTGTCCATTCTCTACTAATGTATTTGACAAATCCTGGATCTTTTAGCGATTATGTATTATGTTTCCAGTTTCTCATTGGTGGAGAGGATGATCTCTTAGCCGTGCACTGAGAGACTGGTGTGTGATCACTGATAATAATGGGATAAATCCGTGTCAGAGATAGCTATTAAAGTTGACCTGCTGACCAGACGGTAGTCTAGGTGTAAGTAAGAGCAATGGGTGGGAGATAGGTAGGTATATTCTTTGTGGATGGGGTATTGGGAACATCATGCATAACAAAGACCGAAATCACTCATGTATTGTTTCAGTAAATCTGATTGCCAACTGCAGTAGCTGCTTGAGGTGCCGAGCCTATCAATATCAGGGTTATGCACTAAAATTAAGTCCCCTCCTATGATAAGTGTTGTGTCAGAGTGCACAGAAAGCGAGGAGGGGACATATAGGAACAACATGCTGTATTATGTAAATGAGTGCCGGGGTTATAATGACAAATGATACCTGGGATGAAGCTGCGTGAGAGGAAGAAGGTCAGTAAAGCCAGGGGGTGATGTCGCGGTCGCAGTAAAGTTGTCCGTTAACATACAGTTTTTCAACCGCACCTGTCACCAAGATATTTTTTCCTGAGAGGAAAGATGACTCTGTGCCGATCCAGGATCTCCTTTGGAAATTGATCATTTATTCCGAAGCCTCTCACGGCTCCTTTTGTTTGAAGCGGTGGGATTTGGCAACGATGGGTCTTGGATGCCGACTGCCGGTACCGGGCTTCTTCCCTCCAGTGTTCTGGGTAACGTCGGTGCGTCCGTTACCGTCGCCTCGGGGTCTTCCTCCGCCCGCTCGGGAATCCCGGAGAAGACCAGATTGTCCCTCATGCCACTTGGAGATTAGTCAAGTGAATCAATAGTCTCTTTGATGGTTTTATTTTCTTCTGAGAGCTGGGACATTCCCTCGCCGAGGGACTTCATCGACTCTCTCAAAACCTGATTCTCCTCCGCCAGGGAAACCACCTGTTGTTGGCTAAACTCCAGAGACTCCCGCATCGCCCGGAACTCTTTATGGAGGATCTCCATAAAGTTAACTCGGGCACTGAGGCTACTTAGCTTCTGGTCGATAGAGAGGGGGATGTCGCTTGTTCTCTGGATCAAGAAGCGGCCCCAGGTGAATCCTCCGGGCGGCTTCTTCTCGTGGACTGCGTCGGGTCGTGGCAGGTTCCCCCATGACTATCCTCTTGTAGCACTCGTCGATGTAAAACTCCAGATCCTCCAGCCTTCTTTTGCCCACTGCACTTCGTTACTTTAGTAAGATGGTTGTATACCTAATCTTTTTTTTAAACCAGACTTCGGATAAATTGGCGAAGAAAGTTTTGTTTGCGATATTCCCCAAGACGTGGGCTGCCATGTAAAATCTCGCGTGGATCTCAGACTATCGCGATACTCACGGCATACTCCTTGTTCTACTTATTACGCTGTTTTTCGACACCTAACTCTACACGCTGTTCAGCTTGATTAAGACATCAACCTATGTATTCAGATTTTTTTTTTTTTTAATTTTTCATACTTTCCGAAATATTCGACGTTTTGTCGTAGACATTTTCCACGTAGAAAATGAATTAAGGGAATGCTATTTCAGATTCAATTACTTCTAGAAATTTCCTTCAAAGATGAAATACGTCATAAGACTATCAATTGTTACTGGTTTTATAATCTTTTCAATATATCCTGCTGCTTTTTAATGATTGAAGTTTAAGTGTTATATTTTGTCAGTTTTTCAGATAGTAATGGTTGTATATTGGGGCAGCGAGATGGATGGACGACATCTGCAGTGATGTTATCCACTGTAGCTTTCAGCTGCTTTCTTTTCACAAAACGTTTGTGCTTCAGCCCTTGTAGCTCCCACATCTTTCACTTGTCAGACACTATTTTAACATAGAATTGAAGAGAAATTTGTGCCAAGTCACACAGTGTATGTGTTTCTTCTTTCTGAAGAAATTGCGGTGGGATGCTGCAGTTCTAATGCAGGAACAAATGCAGAAGTAGACTGTGTTGTACCTCGAACAAAATACCTTTATTTAAGATATTAAGATTAAGAAATTAGTATTAATTAGAAAGTAGATTCTTATATAAGTTAAATAAATTGCCACAATTCATTAAAGATTAAGAAATGAATGTAAATTCCCAATAGAGAATACATAACTGGTTTCATCATTTAAAAATTTTAATCATTCTTTAATTAATTTTCTAATTTTTATGTACATTCATATTAGTTTATTTCTCTATATATCCATCCCTCATCAAGTACTGGATAAATGTAATGTAAAGTAACCTAAATTGAAATCTTTTGTAATGTGGTCATTACAAAAAAAGCCTGTATAGTTGAAAAGAAAAAAAGTTCTTGAAGTTCACATGTCACAAATACAGCATTTAGGATGTTATGATGATCAAGATGAATATGGGAGATATCAGCGTACCCGGAGAAAACCTTACATCAACTGAACTTGCTTATGACGAGGGCCATAACCAAAGCCACGATTACATGGCTTTACATTTGGCATTGGGGTCTTTTTGTCCAAACTGATTGTGGGAGAAACTGGAGCAGCTGGAGAAAACCCTATATCTACTGAACTTGCTTTTATTAAGTGGGCCATAACCAAAGCCACGTTTATGGGATTTGGCATGTTTTTTTTTGTCCAAATCGATTGAGTGTGAAGAAAATCAGTAGATATAGTTAAATGGGAGATAAAGAAAGACAGAGACACTGCATGATGCTGCAGGTACTGAGGCAGCCTCTGGGGGCACCAGACCATGGTCTGCCATGTAGTCTGAATTTCCTGAACCGGAGCTGAAGACCTGGACAATGTCTCCATGACAGCACACCAACTGACACAGAAAGAAAATCCTATATCTACTCAACTTGCTTTTAGGCGAGGGTCAAAACCAAAGCCACAATTATGGCATTTGGCATGTTTTTTTTGTCCAAATCGATCGTGGGAGAAACCAGAGCACCCGGAGAAAACCCTGTATCCACTGAACTTGCTTTTAGATGAGGGCCATAACCAAAGCCACAATTACATGGCTTTACATTTGGCATGGGGTCTTTTTGTCCAAAATGATCGCGGGAGAAACCAGCGCACCTGGAGAAAACCCTATATCTACTGAACTTGCTTGTAGGTGAGGGTCATAACCAAAGCCACGATTATGGCGTTTGGCATGTTTTTTTCCTGTCCAAATTGATTGTGCGAGAAACTGGAGCACGAGGAGAAAACCCTACATGTACTGATCTGCTACGGGAGGGGGATAATCAACCACATAATGACTAAATGTAAACCGACCAGTGTACAAATTGTGAAGCTCCCAGCAATAAATGTGAGGGCCGTTAAGTTCATGTATTCTCTGAAACGTACCCTGTGTGAATTTGCTTTGGCAAGATAAGCAGACTGCTCCGTGATGTGTGTTTGCATACACCGAACGACTGCCTCGACCACATCCCTATCCTGTGTTCCCATCACAGTCCTCAGCCGTCTCTTGCCGGCGAACTGTTTGACTTTTTTCGGCGCACGTCACCTGCGGACAGAAGCCTTCAGTGATAGTGATTCCATCCATGGTCAGCTGATGCAGATGTTGGACATGTGCCATCCACACGCTGTCGCAGCGGTTCAGAGCCTTACACTCCATCATCACTTTCACTATCAGAATGCCAACAAATATACTGAGCTTGTTGTTGATGTCTTCCATGTTTGGATCCATACCGTGTGAGCCTTTAACCTCAGAGGTGGAAGCGACAAAGTAGGTATGTCTTCTTCAGTAGACCTGCAGAGAATTTGTTTCCGTTGACTCTTCTGCTTTGTCCTCAGTCGCTGTGCTCTCTCAGTCAATACTTGTTGAATGCTTCGTTTTGTCTGCATGAATGATATGTGGTACCCAAGGCCCTTATATACACAGGCACATCAATGACTGTCACATCACTGTGCCTTTGATGCATTGTTCTTGGATAGGTGATGTCACAGATATCGGCACACGCATGGCACATCGAAGGCATCCTCGGACCCGTAACATCACATGCACACTTCTGTCTGTCCGAGTTCAAAATAAAATGACTGCTGCCTAAAAAACTGAGAAGTCTCTCACAATCCAAGCCACCGTCAAATCGCTTGCTAAAATGAACCAGCCATCACAACAGCATTTTGTTTTCACCCAAGCATCATTAAAATGAAGATTCCCATCATGTGTAGTCACGCTGAGTCAAAAGCAGCATATTTACACCTTTTGCAGCGTGGGCACGCCCTGGCTTGCACAGAACAGTTGTGTCATGAGCATTAGCCCCGCTCACTTCCCCTGTTAAGACATGCCTGGCACTGCTGTGAATGTCCTGTTTTCTTAAAAAGAGATGTATTATTGTTTTTTGGAGGTCTAGTCAGTTGCCTTACTGGCTTCTACTTAAACTCACACAGAAGCTGCAGCAGAGCAGCTTGTCAATATCAAAGCTCTGGCTATATCCAAGGGGATAAAGTGTCTGCGTGTTGAAGTATCCCCAAGCAAGACACCAAGACATTTGGCTGAGAAGGATGGATTCAAAGAGACCTTTCTTGTGACTTTGAAAGTGCCTGTTTCTCCCTGCTTGCCACTTTAACACCCAGATGTGAAGCTGGGAAATGAAAGTGTCAACTGTACCGCAAGCACCAAAAAGAAAAAGTGCATTAATCTGGCAAGATATCTAAAATATTAGTAGACGTTCTAATGATTTCCCTGACTGAATGCCTAAAACCTTGCTGGGTTTCAGTGAAGTGATACTTGGTTCAGTGACATGTTGAATTTGGTTCATACTGTACGAAAACTCTGTCCTGGACAAGCAGGAATTTTCTCCTTTGCTTGTTGTACTGATTAAAGCAAAATGAATGTAACCAGCAGTTTTGGGGCTCTTACCAGCAGTTATCTGAGTGTGCCCAGGACTTGAGAACGTGGTGGAGTTGAGCGCCGTGGATTGCCGGGTGTTGGCTGTGGCTTGATGATGATGGTGGTGGTGGTGGTGGTGGTGAGGCGGCGTCACCCTCATCGAGCTGCGTCTCAGCTGCTCCAGCTCTGTTAGCCGCTCGGAGAAGGCCAGAGTGCCGGGTTTGACCTCATCCATCTTCTGACGATGACCTGGAAGAGAGACAGGATGAAATGCATTGAGCAGTGCTTGGTAATTTACAGTATAGCCCCAGCATTAGTCAGAAGATTACTTCAAGCTTGCAATCCGGGGATTACAGTAACAGTTACAACCCAACACAGGCTGTAACAATGTCCTGACCAGCACGGTGTATCTGCTATTGCGTTTGGGAGCTGGTGATGGGCGCTGCATAGGCATGTATGTGTGTGTGGTGGTCTGTCACGCTGTCTGTGGTGTTGGCTGCACTTCAAAGAGCTGAGACTGAGCTCCAGTTACAGGCACTTCCTCCCAATGGGGGAAGCGTGCGTGAATGCGTATTTATACCATGCGTGTGTGTGTGTGTGTGTGTGTGGGCGAGTTGGAGACGAGTGATGGTTATTCACAGCTGAGCGGAGCTGGCAGGAGTCTCCCTCTCTTTCAGTCACCCTGCGTCTCTCCTCACTCTGCTGACTGGTGTCACCCGCTTCGCTTGACTTCCATTTAAGATGAATGAGTATTATTCTTATCGCATGCACATTAGTGTTTAGTGGCTGTTTTGGTGCTTCCATCTGGGCCACCAGAAATCCCCGTGTTTCATCACACAGTGAGTGGGAGAGGAACTCGGTGTTGCATCAGGTTCCTTATTGACTCACTCAGCTGAGACTTTGTCTGAAGGGATTCAAGGCATATCTCCACTGAGTATCTGCTTAGTTACTTTATAACTTTCATACAACTTTAAGTGACTACATGAAATCAGTTCACTATATAATCAGCTTTTTACCCTGAGAAATAAAATTACAGCTGTCATACTCCAGCTTTTAGGTAAGATTTGACTTTGTAAATTTGTGCAAATCAGAGAAATTTTCCATGGATATAAATACACAATTATGATCAATTAAGATTTCACGTTGCATCTTGTGAGTATAACCTGAAATTGTTGCACTGTCTTTAAATGTACAGCCCCAATCACCAACAAGAAGGTCAGTGTTGGATTATTTTGCATTCAATGAAAACATCTCAACAAATTCTTGCTTTCCTCGGTATCTATGCATGCTACAGCTATGGTACAGGTAAGGTTTGAGAAAGACATGTATTAATGCAAATAAGCTGTGCTCAAGGCTTGCTAAAGATGGCAGTTACCATGTCATCCTGTTCTGGCACTAAGTGTTGACTTAGACAATATCAACTACTTCTCTCTGTGGCAGTAAGCTCAATTGTATTTTCCTAAGTAGTTTAAATTTGGTATGTTCTCCAACTGCTGTCTGAGCAGACAGTAAAATACTCAGAGTGCTCACTAGTGTCCATTCAGTGGCTTCCATGCTAGATGCAAGAGCCTGTAACTTAAGAAGCAAATATAATCACAATGTGCTCACAAACACCTTTGGATCAAATGAAAAGTAGCTGGTCGTACCAGATTGTTGAGCTGCTGCAAACATATCTGTACCTCACAATTTATGCCCAGAGATGACATGCATTGTCAGTGCGACAAGTGGTTGCCCCTAATGGAACAAGATAAAAAGTAATGGTGTGAAGTTCAGGGCCTGCAGTGTGTTTTTCATACAGGAGACTGGAGTTCATGTCCTGTCACAGTCCTGCAATGAACATTTGCCTTTTTATTAGCCATAATGTTTCCATGAACTTAAACGTTGATCATAGCTTATTAGCCATAACTGTAGTGTTTCCCTCGACTTAATCATACTGTAGTCGCCATGCACAGATATTGCAGAATGCTTCCCTAAGAACACATTTAATGTAGCTTAATTCAGTTGCAACGATTTTTTGTTCAATTCAGATCAGAAACCCAGTTTCAGAGAATTTTAAATGCTGCTCCAGCAGCACTAATAAGATATGTTGTGTGTAGGTAGTCCT
Source organism: Psettodes erumei (assembly GCA_016785225.1). Taxonomy (NCBI): domain Eukaryota; kingdom Metazoa; phylum Chordata; class Actinopteri; order Pleuronectiformes; family Psettodidae; genus Psettodes; species Psettodes erumei. Next base: position 45,831 of record JAFBJZ010000433.1, read on the forward strand.
ATTAATGGAAATCCATGTAAATTGAGATTTAGATGGGACCTACAGTTGGACCCTTTGGGACCTGCATGTTATTGTCTGATGAGCAGGACAATCAAGTCATGAACAATTTTTTTGAGTGTGTGCTGTTTGATGTAACTCACGTCGTGGCTCTCTGGGACCATCCACGGTAATTTTAATGGCTCTTTGGTATGTAGCCACCTGGGGAGGGTTGGTGAACACTGTGATGGTCAAAGTGAAACTCTTCCCTAAAGGGGGGGAGTAAGAGTAAAAGATGAGAAAAGGAAAAGAGAGAGGGAAAAAAGAAAAGTGTTTATTAGACGGTGATTAAGGTCGTTTGGTGAGCTATTCTCTCCTGTTGCCCCCCCATCTCTCTTCTCCTTATCTCCTCTGTCCCTGTGCTCCCTAAATATCCTCATGGTCTGCTTGATGCATTAAGTCATGTAAGTCATGGACCCCCGGACAGGAATAAACCTGAAACCTCTCTCTCTCTCTCTTTCTCTCGTTCTCTCTCACACACACACACAGAAAAAAATAACAAGATGAAGAAAGCGAAATACCATGATAGACGTGATGACAGGTCAACTCCGACTGTCTGTGCAGACTATATATGTGTAATTATGTCACTGTTGCTACGTGTGCTGTGTTTTTATATGAAATACATAATATTAGACTGCATATATTATAAGATTCTAATGATGTTTTCCTGCAGAACAGATCTTCCATTCCATTTCGATGGGATTTTGATGTGTTTAATATTAACATTAAGATATTGTCACATTTATTCTCTTGTAAGCAGACCACTAGGCCAATGGCCTACCACACTTAAAAGTGAGACCTCTAACTCAAGTCAAACCTTGATCCATTTCTAATACTGTACTACAGTAAAGTGCTAATAGTGCCACAAAGCACAGTTTTTAGCGACAGCTAAGTGTTTATGTGCGATGAGGTAGGCAAAACAAGGCAGACATATGTCAGGGCTCTATGGAGGTCACTTAACAAACGAATGAAAACAGCAAAATGATCCATTTTTATTTTCTGTTGCTGTGGCTACTGGGCAGCCTAAAACAGTCTCAGCACTGACTTATAAAAGAGTATGATTATGCCGTCTTAACATGCAATTTTAATGTGCACCTGCCAGCCAATCAGAAACGGCAGGACTATCGCTAAGTGATACTGAGTAGGGTGTAATCCAAAAATAAAAATAAGATCTTAAAATACACATTCGCTATAACAAGTGTTTGTATTTCACATTCATAGGACCGTGTGTGTGTGTGTGTGTGTGTGTGTGTGAACTCTGTTGGGGGGGGTCACTGCCAGCCTCAGCTCTGGAAGTAGCACTCACTCAACACTATGCTTGCTGTAAATGCGCACACAGACGTGCAGACCACCAGTGTTGTCCGTCGTGACTGAAGTGAAGTCACCACATGCAGACACACGTGGGTAATACCAGGTGTTCCTCGCTCTCCTCTCTAATCCCACTCGTTTTCCCCCTGTATCTGAGCACTTCCCCATTACATTATGAGAACACTGAAGCCCACTCACGTTTCATCCAGCGTGTTATTAAATGGTTCCACTGTCATACTTTGAAGTGACAAAGCGCTACAACTGCAAAAACCCTGTTCAAGCCTTTCAGTATCCTAAGACGAGAACAATCGACTGACTAGAGCCTCAGTATGTTGTCCGGGTCTGTTTCCACTCAAACGCCCTGTTCCACATCATTTGCATTCGAAATGCACGTGTTCTTGGATTGCCTGTGATTTAGCCTCTAAATGTAAAAATGTACTGAACTGTACTGAACACAGTTTAGGTGCAACAATTTTCACTTGTTAAATAGTAAAGACAAGAAAATTCATTTGAGTGCATGTGAGGCTAATAATCAAACAACTGCATGGTGGTATTGGAGATGCACACAAAACACTGTTTGCTGTTTTCTTATTTTACATATCTTTTGTTGTATATTTATTAACACATCAATATCAAAGCATATTGGATCAATATCAAATCAATATTGATATTGAATTGAATCATGACCTAAAGAATCAAAACTGAATTGAACTGAATTGTGGGGTTCTTGATGACACCCAGCACTACTGTACAGTGTATTCTAAGATTAATCCCTGTGTAAATTGCTGCATATGAACAAAATAAATTGTGTGGTATAAATAGGATGCAGTATTTAGGAAGATTTTGAGTGTGTTTTCGTGCAGGTTGTTTACACAGAGAGTTTACAGTAAGAGATTTGGGCTGATAGAGAGAGGAGGGAGGGAACAGCTGAAGTCTTTGTGTCTGTTGTGTCTATAAGCCAGCCGGTCGCATCTCGCTCGCACATGCCCACACACATGCTGACACAGACACACACAGACTTTGACTTCTATCTTTGTGAGGACACTCAGTGAAATAACGTATTCCTTCGCCCCTTAGCCTGTCCAAAATGTCCTCACTTTCTCTAAATGTTCTTACACCGTAAGGGCTATTACTCAAATGCACATGGGCTTCACAAAGATAGATGTGCAAGTACACATACACTCACACACACAAACTTGTCATTCTGGGAACACACACCAACACATTGCTTTGCTGAAGATGGTGTAAATAAGCGATTGCATCTGATTGGCTCTTTGCAAGAAGATCCCGACCTGACAAGCCCTGACATGATACACTCTCTCTCACACACACAGACACACACGCACACACAGTTCACCTGGTGTGTGAAGTCCACCCTTATCTACAGAGAGTGAGGGAGACATGGGGGTGATTAGAAAAAAAGTCACAAACACGCCCTTGTGATTTAGCCATCTTGTGTGCATGCGTGGGTGTGTGTGTGAGTGCCCACACAAACTCAGATAATGTGAAAGACAAAAAATGATGGTCCTTGTCAAAAGAAGAACTAAAGAGAGAAACTGGAGACTGGCTGCATATTGCACAGACATAGCCACATCACACAGTATAAAGACGTAACAGGCTTAAGCATCACATGAAAACAATGCACAAGATTTATCTGCCATTCATTTTAGTGTAGATTCACCCTTGTGTTTTACTGTCAAGTTTGCAGCTGGACTGTTCTGACTGATTTTACTTGCACTCTTCCTCCTCATCTGGGGTAAACAAACATAAGCAATAATGTGCTTGCAGCAGATATGGATGATATGGATCAATGAGGGCAGGCAACGCAAGTTCAACGGCACCAGAAACTGCAGCCTCAAGGCGATCATGATGTTGAATCGCCACAGTTTCTGCACGAGCACGAACATTATATCCTTCACAAAAGAGGATGTATTGCAGGGTGTTCCTAATAAACTGACAAGCGAGTGTGCAGTTGCCAATGAAGAGAAGATGCTCGTGGTTTGGGCTGTTAGGGAGGTGGCGCAGAGTGTCGTGCAGCAGACACAACAAAAGCATGTCACTGAAGTGCAGAGGGGGAGACTCCACTGGTTGGTTTGTATAGAAGTCTATGAGAAAATTATTCTACTTCTCATTGGATTTATAATTTCAGGAAACATTTTGATGCCAAGTTTATGGTCTCTTCTTCAATACCATCATGATGTTCATTTTGTAAATTATGCTTAATTTAGTGGAAAAAAAGACGATAAAGCAGGGGATGTTTACGTGGCTATGGTGTGATTGACAGGTAGTACGGTGACCCGCCAATCATTTCCGTCACGTAGTCTGTATTGTTCTCAGCAGCCAATCTCAAGGCTTCAAAACAACAGCTTGCAAACCAATGGGTGGTGTAACAGTGGGTTGCCACTTACATTATGATTCTCAAAGGTGTGGGTTTTAAGCATTAGCAGCCAAGATCCAGATTTTAATCAATTTAAGAAAAAAAAGACAAGTTTTGTATCTTACAGTACACCTAGGATTATCCTGGTCTTTATGATTTTCACCAATGAAAGTAAAAAGAAGACCAATAAGAATCATGCCATTCATGTTTAATTCTGGTTTAGCTGTGCTTTTAGCAACTGTTTTGTCTGCGTCCCGCAGTGGGTGAGCTTCGGTGCAGCTTTGCTGCATTGCTGTTTTCTGTCTATCCATATTCACTCCACTTCACTCATAGTGGGGACAGAGATGGAGTGGAAAGAGTCAGATCAAGCTGGTAACAACTCATCCACAGGTTTTATTGTATCGTCACCAAGTCGCTGTAAATATTTTGAAATCCTACAGAGGGTTAAAAAAAATCTACTTCTACTTAAAACAGCACATTTGGAAACATGCTTTAGGTGACTCATTTCAAGAAAGGGATATCATAAAAGTCCCAACAGAGCAATTTGAGTTCCTTTACTCAAAATGGACTCTTAAAGTCATCTGACATTTTGAAATGACTGCCACTGATATTCAAACCCGCAGAGCAGTTCTACGAGTGATGCAAACACTGTGCAAATAGTGCATAACTCATGAGTGCATCACCGTTGGTGTGTGTTGTAATTAAGTGCCAATACAAAACAATGAAAACTGATTAATTATGACTAAGTTTGAGAACTCTGAGTTCCACCCACGCACAAAGGAACATAGAAACACACAGAAACCACTCGTCAAACCACAAACCCACTCATTGGCATCAGCAGTTAAACTAACCACTTCCCACATGAACGGTTGATGACAGTTGGAGGTGTTAGCTAGAGGAATTCAGCTTGACATCTGGGTTGATGTGGCTTGTTATCATTCAACAAATTAAACCCTTATTGCAGAGACAGTTTCACTGTATCACACACGAGTAAAACATAAGTGTGATGATCTTCTATAATATTTCTTATGGTTAATAAATGACATGTACAGACCCAAACAAACGATGAATGTAGACTACAATGAGGTGCTGTATGTGTTTCCGAAGCATGAAATTCCTCTGTTCCATCGAGCTCCATTGCGCCAACAACTATAAAAACACATCAGTGAGTCACGCTGTGTGACATGTTCCTTTACTACCATGAAAACACACTGTTGTTTATTTTGAATAAGTCCCATACACACACAAAGAGCGCCAAATGGGGATTAATCCACTGCTGAAAATTGTCCCTGACAAGCACACTACTTCCTCCTTTTCATGGGATGTGCTAAAAATACAAAAAATATCAAATTGTGCCAGCATACTGTATTTAGAATATATCTATTTTAACCCACAGGTCATAGAATTACCTCTATCGGTATGCACAAGGTTGTACTGGTTAAATCCTAAAAGCCATTGCTACCTCTCCTGACATAGGCTGATGTTTTTTTAGCCATGCCAACAACATAGCTGTAACTATTTTGGTTCCAACTTAAATATCTCAGCAACTACTGGATTGATTGCAATGAAAATCTTTATAAACAGACATTCATTGTCCTCAGAGGACAAATCCTATTGAATTTGCTGATCCCCAGATTTTTCCTGTTGCACCACTATGAGGCTTAGCAGAATATCTCATCAAATATTAGCTGGGTCACCATTGCATTAGCTTAAGATATTCATGCTTCCCTAACTTTACAATTGGCACTTTTAACCAGGTCAAAATTTAAACTTCGATGTTGATTAAGTTAATGACTAAACACACAGCTTCTGCTGAACTTTGTCTTTGCTCCTAATTAGCTAATGTTAGCATGCTAACATGTTAAATTAAGCTTAAATATTAAATTTAAACTCAATATGAAGCTCTTAACATGTTAACTTGTTAATTTGGTTTATGACTAAACACCCGGCTCTGCTGAACTTTGACTTTAGTGCTAAGGAGTTGATGTCAGCAAGATAACACGTAAACTAATATGATGAAAGTGGTACACCTGCTAAACTCTAGCATGCTATCATACATGTTTTACCATTCAGCTTAAAGCAGCACCATGCCTAAATACTGCCTTGTAGAGCTGCTAGCATGGCTTCAGACCTTAGACTCAAGCCATGGAAAAGTAAGGATAAAGTAACTATAGAGAGTCAGCGAGCCTTCAGTGCATTGAAAATGGTAAAGGAAAACAACAAGCAACACCTCGTTTTTCCTAATAAACTGACAACTGAGCATATAGTTAATTATTACATAGAGGATATGATTCTCAAAGGTGTCTTATGTCTTATGCACTGGCCACAATGATCCAGCTATAAAGTGTTTTGTATCTTCACGTGTTCCTGAGATGGAGTGATGCTGGGAAAATGAACTTCATTGTGCTGCATGCCGGTGCATTTGCATGCAAACAAATTACTACCCTACAACTTTCTTCATTTGAATTCTGCTGCACATGAATTATTAATACACTCATTTTTCAACAGCAGCACAGTGGAATCTGTCAAATATTGACAGTCATTCCCATATTCCACTCGGCTGGGGAGTACTTGTCATTTTTATGTGTTGTGCGTGTGCGTGTGAGCGTCTTAGCATGGCTTGTGTACACAGGACTGGTGTTTTTAATAGATAAGTTGGGACATTTGCCTGCAACTGATTTAGAGTAACTGTGGCGTCGTGTGTCTGTTAAAGAAGGGGTGGGGGTGGGGGGTTGTTCAGACATTGAATGGGTTGTTATGAGGAAGTTGTGTGAATACTGGAATACTGTTTTCATTCAAGTGTACTTCCTCTAATTTAACTATGCTGCGTTGTGTACTTCTGAAAACCCAAAGTGAGATATTAAATGTGCTGTCGCTCATTTCATTTCTACGCATGACAAAAATCCGACTTGACATTTTAAGGGTTTTTCATATTTGCGTGTACCTCTTCCACTGCGGCCAACGAAGCGCAGGTCATTGAATCGTGCCACTTGGTTCTTGATGGCAGCCGTGGCGTTTCGAAGTTCCGCCGAGTAGTTCTCGTCATTTCCCGCCATCACTGTGACCAACGTGCCATCAGGTATGTCACCCAGGGCAACCACCTTGAGACATGATGGAGGAAAACAGAAGAGAAGTTGGAGTTTTGAATGTAAATATATATACATATATATCCAAGGACGTAATTTCTACGGAGTGTGGAAAAACATGTCACCCTCACTCTTTATTGTCCAGCCTTGCAGATTTTATTTCTGATCATGGGAGTCAGTTTGATTGGCCAAACAGCTTTAAATACCCGTTGGCTCAAATTTCATGTAACAGATGCAAATTATGAAATAAAAGGTCAATTACGTTCCCTGTTGGAAAAAGTGGAAAGTGGAAACGTGACATTCTGCGCACTCGAGAGCACATTCTCTCGCATCTACACAAATGCGAAGCCAGGGAGGCCGATTTCCATATTAACGGCATATCTTGCTGAGCCATCGGTGGAAATGACTACCGCAGATGTGATGACTCGTTTCACTTTTAACGTGGTGCACCAGTAGCAAGTAACCACAGCCCACAATCCAAAAAGGAGACACTCTGGGGTTGATTAACTGTTGACCTTGATTTCCCTCAGACAGTTCTCATGAAATCTCAAAAACAGAAAGAAAGCATTGTTTACTGGTCCTGCTCTGTCCTTTATCATATAAATATCCTTGAGTGTGATATGAAATATCAGTGTGCTGATATTCCAGTGCTCCACCAGTAACTGTACTGATTGAAGTTTGTGATGTGATTGGATAAAATTGTTTTTTGGAACAGGAAAGCAGCACAGACTCACTGGCTCTTGATCTGGAAATAGTTTACATTCACACACTGGGAGGGGAAGAACGCACACACACCAGCATATACAGTACACACACAGACACACATGCCCAGCTGACAAAGGAGAGACAATGAAGCAAGACAACTCTCAGGTCAAGGTGTGTGAGTGTAAGTGTATCTGCAGTTTTGTGTTGTCATGTATGTACACTTACAACCTGAATTGTGTAGTTGTGTGTGTGTGCTTGCATCATAACAGTCATCCATTTTCAGTAAGAGGCAGTGACATCCGCTCCTGATACCCCATAATGATGCATAATGCACCAAACTCATGCACACACAGACACGCACGCCCGCACACGTGCATGTGCGAACGCTAATGCGTAAAACTCAATAAATCAATCGGTTTGTGTGTTCTGTGGCTAAAAGCCGCTTTTCCGCAAATGCATTTTGTCTGCAAGAGCAGGAAAGCCATGCACATCCACACATATCGATACATGAGGGAATACACTGCAAAAAAATCAACCCATCATAATGTGTGCATTAAAGTACTGGTGATGGATGGATCATATTATTATTGTTATTATTATTTTTATTATTATTAGGTTTAGGATTAATAAATGTTCAAGTATTTTTCATGCTTTTTGTTGGATTACATTTAATGGTTTCATTGTTTCTGCTTGTCAAGCATAATTTGAGATCTTGTATCTGAAGAAAAGTCTGAGCCATAAACATTTTGCAACATTTTTGAGATTCATGCTTTGCATGGGACGACTGTTGTTCAAAGAAAAATATAAGGGACAATATTTTAAATTTAAAATAATCATGCTGTAACTCTGTCTGTCTTTCTCTCTCTCTCCCTTTTTGTAAAAAATATTAATAAATCAATTGAGTTATTTATATATATTTTTCTGCTTCGATTAACATAACTGGAATAAGTGTACTGTTCTTTGAAGACATAATGTTGGGTATTATTAAACTATTTTTTAAAATTGCATCAACTACTGGAGTAATTGAGAGAACAAAACAAAACAAGGTAAGGAAAATAAACAAGGAGTTAACAGATGAATTCATGAAAATGGGATCATTACTGATACTGTCTTTCGGTTTACTCATTCAGTCCGCGTGGTACTCATCTATTCACCCATTAGCTCCCTAGTAAATAGACTCTTCCATTTCCACTTGCTCATCCTGATCATGTCTTTGTGCCCTTATGTATACAAGTGCCTAAAAATTATACTTGTACTATCATATCAAAGTACTTTCCACCAGTGTTTATGTCAGATGCTGACATACTCACCTTGAAAGCAATGGGCAGGGTCTTGTTACACCTCCAGTGGGTGGGCAGCACTGAGCACAGGAAGTTAGGACTATCCGTCTTCACCAGCTCCCCTGCATGATCGGAGATCACCTGCAGGATAAACATCACAATGGCCTTTTAACTTAACTGTTCGCATTGTAAAACACCCACAGGGAGCTGGAGGGAAGTTTAAGATTCGGGGGACAATCAAAACATTTGTGGGCACCCATGTTGCCGTACCTCCACCATGCCACGGTCCGCCATGCGCAGTTTGCCCACCAGGGCGGCCCCGCCCCCGGCCTCCTGGGCGCCCAGGGGCAGGGCCTCAGCCATCTTCCCCCCTGAGCTGAGGGTGGTGGAGGGGGGAGTGTAACGCCGGCCAGGGGCTGGGTCTGGAAGGAGAAACGAGGTAAGGTGGTGATTTCCTCCAGTGTGAATGTCAACCAAGTATGAGTGAATGTCAGTAAAATTAGCCTGTAACTATTTTGACAATTTAAGATTTTTTTGTCATTTTTTAGTGAAAAGTCCCTGGTTCAAGGCCCTACTCTGGTTTATTTTTGAGTTTGGGGTTGTTGGTTGAGAAAAAGAATACACAAATAGCTGTTTGTGCTCTGGGGATCTAAAGTAATTTTTCTGAAATCCTGTAGAATTGGTGTTTACTTCCTGTCAGCACACTCACAGAAAAGTGACAGAAAAACACTTAATTGCAAAAAAAAAGAAAACAAGGAAAGACGTTTAGTTGCTTCTGTAACTCTTCTGTAAATACTACGATAGAGGTTCATTTTACAAAAAATTACTGTAAGAGGTGCAAACAGGATGTTAAAAATAAGACGGAACATACCAAAGAGATGAAAGTCGAAGAAATTACACCCCCCTATCCACCCACCCACACATACACATATACGATGCATGATGACACACACCACGGTCACACTGACTTGAATACCACAGAGTGTAGTCATGAAACTAAAGGCAGCAGCTCTCCTTAAGTGAACAGTTGTGATACAACAGAGAACACAAGTTAAACGGTATCCTGTTGCATAAGTCTTTGTAGCTTTGGGAATCTGATAAATAAGCAGGTCAGTCTGCCTGCCAGTGTGTGTGTGTGTCAGCTCAAAGGCGTGAAACTTCCCCTTGTAAATTCTTTGACATTAAAATCTCAAGTGAGACATTTGGAGTCAAGAGCCACTTCATCTGGTGTAGGAGATATTTTTAAAAAATATGAAAAAAATCTCTGAGTGATCTTATTCCTGTTAGTGGGAAGTTTCAGGTCAGATTCCTTCACGAAAGCCAAACCAGAGGAAGGAAGCAGATTTCAAGTGTAAGGCTCTCTATAGCTTTTGTTTATTTATTTATGGCATAATGTGAGAAATGCCCCTTGCTTATCTCACTATAATCTACGCACATTAAATTTCTCAAGGAGACAGAGGAGGATGCTGGTTTATGCTTACGGGCTGAGCCATCACAAATCATGCCAGAGCAGCAGCTACATTAGCCGAGGTGAAACTCACTTTTTCCTTTCTTTTTCGGCTGGACAACACTCACAGGACTGAGTATGAACATCTTACCAGAAAGTTGCCATTTTAAATTGACTTCATTTTCAATTAAAGCAGCCTCTGTGACGCTTCGGCCACAAAATTGTCATGATCCGAGCTCAAACTGTTCTTTTTTAATTTAAGGGGCAAACATTTGTCGATCACTGTAGTCCACATAACTGTAAATGTATTTTAAAACAAGCGTAATACTGTTTTCTATTATAAGAAAAAATATCAATGAAATATCAGTTGTTTTTGCTGTTGGGTTCAAGTTGGCTTCCATTCCCAATCTGAAAATCTAATTGTGAGGCATCTTTATGCTCACGTCATGATGTGGTAATTATCGACTTGTTTTGACTGTGTAAATATGCATGAGCACCGACTTTTAGAAAAGGTACTTGTTTGTAATGTTTGTACAGTGCTTCAAAGTGCAGTTCAAGTACTCCAGGTTTCATGAAGAAGAAGTGTGACCGAGTCTTTCCATGTTTGTGTCTGTGATGAACGACGTGAGCCTGAAATATACAGCAACATCTCAGCAGGAGGACTGTCCTAAACACCCGACGGTGCAGAAATTATGCTTTGTGTGCTTTAGTGCTTTGTATTCTTGTCATCCTTCTTCTTTTTTCAAAACAGGTCAAAGGAACCACGACGTACATCACAGACGATCGTGACTAAAACGGTTTGAGTTCCAGAACCAATGCGCAATAACGCAGAGACAGTAATCTCTTACGGATTTTGCCTTATTTCGTTCTTCTTTGCGCTCTTTACGTCTTTAAATAGGTCCTGTTGGCACCCTTCTTATCCTTACTATAAAGCATCAGATAAATATAATACACGGTGGGTTAAATTCACAGAGAAATGACTTGTACCGTATTTTGCGTCCCACAGAAACACCATTTGTGCGCCACGGTGCGTCCACGGATGCTCAACTTCCCCGATCTCTGCTTGAAAGCTGTCGCTTTCCTCTTGCTTTCTTTTCCTCTTCTCAGCACGAGAGACCGATTTTTGTGTTTGTTGGTGGGATTCTCGGGTTGTCCGCTTTTTTTTTTATGTCTCCATTTAAAAAAAAAAAAAAAAAGAAGTCGCGGAGCCGCGGCGTTTTTCTCTGTCCGGACGCGCCGGATTTCAGTCTGTACTTATTAAAAGCCCCAGCGAAGCGATCTCAAAAGCAGACTTCCAACAGTTTCGAGAGTCTTTTTTATGGTCTTCGTACAGTATTTTAAAAAAAGAAACACTTTGAGAATTGTGGCGGGTTGCAAAAAGTCGTCAAAGCCCCTTTCCGTCTCCTCGCAGCTGAGATTAAGCTTCCGAACATGGCGTGAAAAGTGAAAGGAAACGGGCAAAGTAGCTCTCAATAACTCTGAGTTAAAATTTTGCCAATTTACCGTCACACACACACTCTCTCTCTCTTTATGCCCCACCTGGGTCTCTCTCCCTCCCTCACTGAATGAATGGGCATCCCGGCGGTCAGCGTCAGAGTTTTACTGGCAGAGCTGCCGATTTACATCTCATCTGCGCACGGAGCAGCGGTTAGCCAATGGGGAGGCTCGCCGCTCGGCTGGGCGCTGACCAATCGGCACTGCGTCCGTCCGAGCGGAGGCGGGGTTTAGCGGGAGAAAGATAAGGGGACTACACTTCCTCCTGCGCTGAAGGAGAAACTGACTGAATTCACATGTGGTCAAGTAAACACAACAGTGTGACATTTAAAACTATTCCTATAAAGGCTAAAGTTGATTTAAAAAAACGGGGGTGGGAGTAATATGTAAATATCGATCCACATCTCAAAATATACATGCAAGAATTTCCCCTAATTCTCTTTCTTCTTTTTGTTTTCTTCCAAAATTGATTTTATTTGACAGTATCCTCAACACCCCCGCACTGGTTTCCAAAAATAATAATGAATGCCATCACAAGCGTGACAATTTCGTATAATTAAAATGCCAGCGCAAGCTGCCCAGGCTGTCAGTACCAGATATAGACAATGGGGGGCAGTAGGTGATCTAAATCACGGCGCTGTCCTCTTGCCTCCCAGACTGAATTAATACACTAAGAGCAGTTTGCTTGAGCAAAATCTAATCCCCCCCACCACACCCCAGTTTGGATCAAGATTTAAATTCACAATTTGCAAAATGCATTCCCTTCTGTGAATGTCACCGCTGTGACACTGTACCCTCTCTCTGGCTGTTGATGTCTCAGCATTTTATTCTTGTTAACTATACTTTCAGATTGGTATTATTTATTTATAGCTCCTGTGTTGTTAAATTGTTCTGTTTCAGTCGTTCCTGATATGAAAATGTATTATACATATGCTGTATGTATAGAAAATTTGACGTCTTATTCTAACGGCATCTTGGTTTAATTCTTATTTGGAAACATAGTTTGTGTTTTTGTTTCCTAACATACCACAACCATTATCAAAACATTACTGATGGAGAGCTGATGTTTTTGTGAAGGACTCAAAACCATGTGATAAATATATACACCTAATTACTGCAACATGTTATGGCGTTGATTTTGAATCATCTTCATGCAATATTGACATAAGAAAAATTATAGTGAACCAGCCCAATACAATCACAGGTTGGTCTTTTTTTTCTTTTGGTAAAAATGACTCCAGGTAGTTTACATTCCCACAAACAGAATGCAATCATCAAATTTGTGAAAGGAGAATTTTATCTCCTTGGAAAAAAATAATAAGTTGCAGCTTCTTGGAGCTGCAAACAGCACTGTGATGGATTTATTTTAAACAAACAACTGACTGATGATGGAGTGAGCTGTGCACCGTTGTGGTTATGTCCCACAATGCATCCTGAGACACAGGAACTCAGATTCAACTCACATGAGCAGCAGAGGACTTGTTCCTTTTCTGGACACTAGAATCTTCTCATTGCATTTGTGGACCCTGAAAAAATTATCTTAAAATCAAGGTTTTTCTTACTGAAGTTTTCAAGGAAAAATCTTTCAGTCCCTTACTTTCCCCATTAGGCGTTCACAGTCAGTTATGGCCTTTCTTTACATCCAGATAATATCTGGTCAGTTATAAATCTCTTTCTTTGATCTGTCTAATGTTTGAATGACATTAGACATACAATCCTGATGTATGTGCGATGCTAAGATAAACTGCTGTTACTGTTTCATTAAAAAACATTTCAATAAGAAAATTAATGAGTTAGAGGTCTTTTATTTTTTTTAAAAAGAGGATAAAACTTGTATGTACCCTAGCTGGTTACCACATCCCAGTAAAACCAAACTTTACTGGTCAGAGATGAAGCACGCCGCATACTGTGCACCTGTCCGTCTCAGCGAGGCCCTTTTGGGAGTCAGTCGATTTGATTTAAGTTAAATCAACATGCTGTCGGAGGAGTTTTGAGGAAATGCCAGTCTGCCCCTGCATTCATCCCTCCTGTAGCCAAAGGGGGAGTGATAAAAAATGTAAATGCCTCCGCTCTCATAGTGGCCTGAGGTGGACGTGACGGGATTTGCCCTCGGAAATATCTTTTTTTTCTTCACTTCCTCCTCACAGCCTCTTTATCCTTTCTTTCCTTGTAATCTGGGGATGCATGAATTCAGATTCATTTTCATATTTTGGTGCAGAAATGACACAGTCACTGATTGTCAAACTGCATTAAAAAAGCTGGCTGGCTTTCGAAAAATTATTGTATAATTCCCTTACATTCCTCACAAGGTTATTCAGACTATTTAAAAAACAAACAAACCTGCAACTAAAGCACTTCTTTCAACCTGTACTACTATACCACTTACTATTTACGACAATTCCAAAATATTAAGGGGTGCTTTGAAAACATATATCTATGAAAATGTTAGGCCTTGTGACAAATATACCGTGTGTGATAATAAGGATATTTATCTTGTGTCACCTGAAAATCAATTAAAACTATGAAACGATTAACATTATCACTAAATGTAATGGCTAGTACAGTACAAATGAATATACTGCACTGATGTACACACAGGCGATCGTAAGAAAGAAAGAGTGGGACAGAGGGAGACAGGGTTGGATTTCGCCAAGTGCGCGTTTCCAACTGGCTGGCTCGCAACTTGAGCCGCTCTGAGTCCCCTGATCCATAATCAATACCTGGTCACAATCACCTATCAAAGCTATTGATACCAGAATTACTTCATATTATCAATGGCAGAGAAAGTAAATAAGAAGAAATTGAAAATACACAATTTACACAGAATGTGCTGTTATGGCATAGAATTAGTGTTAGGATTGTTGTAATTACTGCAATTCCTCTCCCTACCGTATGGTTAAATATAGAATTTTTATTTTCCAATGCAGCCTAAATGTTTTTGTCGAAGCTTTCCCCACATTGGCAGAAATCTTTAAAACATGAAGTTTTCAGACTATTTTGTAAACAATCAACTAATCACCATATATCATCCATTAGCAGCTTTTCCATCATCTTGGGAGCAAATCTTTTTGTTTTCATTGCTGCTATTTGTCTTTTATAAAAAAAATTGCTACTTTAAAATAAAAAAAATATTTTAAAAAAATCTTTATCAATATGATCCCAAATCCAAATCTTCAGCTTCTTAGAAAGACACCAGTCCAACTGGGCCAAGACTTATTTCCAATGTGACATCATGTGACCATAAACCAAATACCAATAATAACTGTGTCATAATCAATAAAACCACCTCAGATGTTAAACATACTAAAAATGTAGGACCCATTGAACCAGAGAACATGTCAAAATAACTCCTGACCAACACCCTTTAAAGAACACCTGGAACCCGTCCAGCACCCCTGATCAGAACCCCTAAAAGAATAAATAAAGCCCTGTAAGAAAACTCTTTTTTTTCCCATGTTGCTCCATATTTTGAATACAGTCCGTTTTGTAAAAATGTGATTATTTTAGTTGTTCAGCTCTCCAGCTGTTGGATGATAAAACTGAACACCAGCAAATGGCACACAGTTAGATGAATTAAATGTGAGCATAAGGGAATAGTTAAAACCCTTTACTTTGGTAATAAAGTGTCATTCTGATATAAAAATAAAATGTCTTTTGAGGATGAATATGCAACCTGCTGCTCAGAATGACACAGCCACAGAAATGAAGTTGGATTGTTGTTTTTGCAAGACAAATAGAGAAAAAATATAGTAAAAGTTCAATGCTAATAAACCACAGACACACGCAAACACAACCAGCACGAGCAGACTCGACACGATGGCGATGACGACGACCACGAGGTGTCAACGAGAATCAGCTTTACCAAAGAGTCCGCTGCCTGTCCGGCCTTTCCTCATCAGGTACATGGCCCAGGACAGGGGGCCCGAGCTGGAGAACGCCCCAGGGTTCATGCTCCGGTCCGCGGCGTAGAAGCTGCAATAGCTGGGGCCAAATTTCGATCACCCAGATGTCAGAAAAGAGGGCATCAAGGGAAAAGAAGAAGAAGAAGAAGGAAAATGGAATAAGGGAAATCGGAATGAATGAGAAGACAAAGGAAAAGGTGAAGGAGGAAAAGAAGGAAAATGAACAAATAAAGCAGGGTTTTGTCTCAACTTGTCCAAAGTCCACAATTTGAGGTCAACAAATACACTAAGAGGGAGGCCGGAAAACCTATTCAGCAATGAAGAGCTCCAGCCTGTCCTCACCTTTCCAAACTGCTTTTATACCCCTCATCTATCTCTGAAGCCCCCTTCCCCCTTCCCTTCATTTCTGCCTATATATAATAAAAAAAAAACAGGAAAAAAGTGAGAGAGTAGGAAGGGAGGGAGACAAGGAGGAGGAGGTGAGGAAGCAGGAGAGGATCCAGTCAAGCTTAATTCATTCCCTCCCTCTCTAAAGTGTAGCCATGGGGGACACGACTCCACTTTGCCCTCAGGCTCTTTAAAGCTGCTAATTTCATTTAGCTACTCAAATGATTTTCTCCCTTTACTCCCCCTCCCTCCCACCTTTTTTTCTTCCTCCTCCCCCTTCCTCACTCTCTCTCTTCCTCCTTATCTGGAAGTTCTAGTTGAAAATTGAGGTCACACACTTGAGTTGGAATGAGTTTTTGTTTGACTGACTTTGTGTGAACTAATGTGTTGAATTTGTTTGAGATTTGAAACCATTTTTTTAATCACTTGAGCTGAATTTCAGCTCGAACGTGAAGAGCTAACTGTCTTTGGTTGACAGAGATGTGGTAAAAGTGAGACAAACCACTAAAAAAATCCTCATTACAAGTATGTAATTTATCCTCTCCTCCCCAGTAAACCAAACGTCTGCTTCACAGCAGCTTACCAGGAAACATGTCCAGCCAATTATGTTGCACTGATGCAATGAAAATCTATGAATTTAACTAGTGGAGAAAAAAAAGGTTTTAAAACTTTTTCTCTAAAGCCATCAAACCTTGCATGCTTTTTATGTTACTTTTTAAAAAATCTGACGTGACTAGTGATTTTAAAGTGTCCTACTGAAAGATTTCCAAATAAGAGTGTGCTCTTGTTAGCTCTTGTTAACAAGATGGCAGCTAAAATGCTGAGAGTTGCCTGTAAAGACTTTGCTGTTAAATTCTGTTCAGAATACAAGTCTTAAAGTAAAGCTACAACAATGGCTGACAGAGGTCAAATAATTTTTTGCACATATCAAGTGCTTAGGCTCCTGCTAGCTTTGCTAGCTTACTTTGCTTACCTTTGCTTACTAACCTAGCTAACATTTGCTGCTAAATGTTAAATGAACAAAATCCTCAGGTTAACCACTTGCCTTAAGCTAAAAGAGAACGTTCAACGAAAGACGTTCATTTATTAAATGATTTTCTCCCCCTTTCTCTGCCCTCCTCACCCTCCCACTTTCATGTGAAATGGAAAATTGGGGACACTGAACACCCAGATAGAATTTTTTCAAAATTCAATACCGTATGTCCAAAAAAAGAATGCATAGGACCTTTCCACAGCACATATTGTGCTGTGTCATGGCAGGAAAATCATAATGTCATTACATAGGTTCTTTTTTCGCACATACGCGACATGTAAACCTTACAAAGCACAATATTAACATTGATTTTTGACTTCTGAATGTGAAATTTATTCATTAATTGTGCACTTAAAGATTTCCACAGAGGTTGAAAAAAATGTCTCCTACAGTGACACACACACACTCCTTTTTATATATATATATATATATATGTATATTTGTGTATTTATGAACTGTAAATTTAATTATTACTGTGATAGACCTAAGGGCAGATTATAATGAGCCACAGCATTTTGCTTTTGCAGAGGCAGTTACTGAAGTTGGTTACATAAGTTATACTTAATAATTTTCTTATATACATATTTACAACATTTCGATGAAGATAAGCCTGGTTTGCTTTTTGACTTCTTTTTGACTGTATGAATGCATGTGTATTTAAATAGGCATGCAGTGAAATCTTTTTATAGACAAAGTAACAACCCCCCCCCCACACACACACACACACACACACACACACATCACCACCACCATCACTATCACCCGATCAGTTCATGCATTAAATTATCATTACATCACTTTACACAGGGCGTCACTCAAAATTTGAGTGAAGAACTTAGCAGAAACATTGCTCTCTCTCTCTCTCTCTGTGCTGGTTAAGGCTTAATAGAGGTACACAACCAAACCTCAAGGTGACCACAGTGGTGGACACTGAGCTTCCCACAGTGACTCTCCCAGAGGCCCTTTGGCCGGGTGATATCACCACAAAAGTCCCTGTGTATGTGTGTGTATGTGTGTGACTGTGTGCGCGATCCTCAGTGACAACCTCAGACCCAGAGTGCGTGTGTCACTGGGTTCTGGTGAGCCACAGTGGTCGTTTGAGGTATGCGTGTGTGTGTTCATAAAGAGCCAAAACTAAGCCTCCATAAGTTTATTCTTCATGCATGTGTGTCTGTGTGGGTTGATAACTAACCATGGTGTGGTTCTGGAAACATAACTGCTTTGGCAGAAAGACGAATGGTTTGTTTTAGCAAAAAAGTCTTGTAAATTTTGTTTCTTTCATGTAAAAATGCCACATTCCATTTAAATTAAAGCTGAAATTAAAAACTGAATCTGAATATCCTGACAATGTCAACTTTCCTTTCATTGAATTAGATACAAGGCTGAAGTCAGCTGTCTCTCACATTGCAGCAAAGTAGTATGTTTAATGTAATTAATTTTAATTAATTTTAAACTTTTTAAGCCAAGTTTACAAGTCAAATTTAATTTAAATTAATTGTTCTTACATCTTTTTAATGAAAATAAATAAATTTGAATTAATAATAATAATGCAAAATATATGTATATATTTTTACTTTGACTGAAAGAGACACCATTTGCCACACCTGGCAGTTGTTAAGTGTGCCATATAGGCCTTCACCTTATAGTGGAGTGGAGTGGAGCCTGTGCAGGAGCACACCATGCTTTTACTGTGAGCATGTCCTAATAATATAGATATTAGTTTTCCTGCTCCGCATATCTGCTCAGCACATTTGTACAGTGAATAGGAAAACAAATTAGCTGCCCTCTCTCTCTCTGTTTGTCTCTGTGTCTCTCTCTCTGCCAGCGGCTGTCTGTCCCCTCCGTCCCCTGAGCTGAGGCCACCCTGAGGCCAGTGACAGTGGCATGGCATGGATCAATACTATACACACACATGCGCAGACACACACACACTCACTGCCACCCTGAGCGAGGGATCAATAAAGGGTATGAGAGAGCCTGGGGACAAGGAGACGTCCTCTGGTTTGATCTCTCTGGTTGCTCATCGGCACCTTAATACCCCACAGTTCATCACATTCTTTTTAAAGGATAACCCCTCACTGTACTTAAACATCCAACTGCGTTCATACACTCTGATCATAGTTCAATTCAGAAGAGAAAACGACAGCCAAGATGCCATTAAAAGTTTTTGGATATCAAAACTAGTTCGAGAGAACAAAACAAATAAATTATTCTGGAGTCATATTTTGTTCTGGTTGAAAAATCTATAAAATAGCATACAGTTGATAGTTTGGTTCAAGGCCCAGTTAACACATCAGTTGTATATACACACACAGGAATTATTGCGCCATGGAAATAATCTTGTCTTTTAATGTTAAATCAGTTTCAGAATTCTTGTTCACAAAACATTAAAACATGAAAATTCAACTGATTGCATCATTAAAGATTCTAATGTTGTCAGTCATAAAACTTATTTTTAATTTAGAGGTGATACTAATACTTTGCCATGCTTTTAAACAGGTAATGCAATCCATTATTCTTAATGGTTAAAGGTTAACACTGGTATTAACAAGTTGGATAAATCAGTTAAAAAAAAGGTAATTTTCAAAAAAATATATCAAACCAGCTTCAAATATATATACTGTATATATATCATACTGAGTGAATCAGTGCAGTAACATTCGAACAAAGTTTACAGAATCTGCTCTGGTAAGTGGTTGGATTGTGATCGTTTTAATTAAAAATGGAAGCAGCTAACATGACACACACACACACACACACACACACACAGAGGCTGCAAAGTCGACATTAACGAGTCAGTTCAGACACTTCAGTGGCGCAGTAGATTTGTATTGAAACGCTCTCATCAATTGATCAGTGACAGAGAAGTTACCAATTGTCTCTAGTTAACAGAGCAGACACACACACACGCACACACAGAGTATATGCACACACACTTCGTCTATAATTCATGGGGTGTATTGTGCAGATGCAGTTAACTGCCGCTTAAAAGTAATTAATTGATTTTCTGACATATCAGTTAGCAGCAGCACCAAATGACACAAACACACACCCACACACACAGAGGATAAAAATGCACAGTTGCACTAGGACATACATTCACACGTAGGCAAACACACTGATATTAATGCACTGCCACACTCGAGTGTTACATACAGTAGACACACACACACAAACAAGCTGGAATTAAACTGTTGGGATAAGAAAGATAATCTCCCTCACATGCTCATTTCACAACACTGAGCAGCCAATCTTATATTTTGTGTGAAATGAAGTCATTTTATTTAATATTTACCTATTATTTGATATATCTTTATATTACTTTATATTATAGATATACTTGATGAAGGAGCCTGTGTTTAATACTATGTAGTCACAGTCTGTCCGATTGCTTTATGGCACACAGAGATGTGGCTTTACAGCAGCAACTGTAGTAAAGCTTTCAGGGTGTCTGCTGGTGTCTGCTGGTGGCAGATGGAGGAGGATGCTACCGGGTGATGGCCGCTGAAAGTCAGCAAAGGTCCCCAAGACAGTTCTTACAGCCCCCTTTCAGAATAATTTGGCATCCTGGGGATATTAAAAATGATTAAAGAATAAACACTAAACTCCAGTTCCAGGAACTGTGGAAACAAAGTAAATTCAGCAACGAAACCAGGTAGTGTGAGTGAGTTTAAAGCTCATTCCACATTATGTATTTCTGCTTTGCTGTGATATCAATTTGAAAATTGTCCTTTTTGCTCACTAGCTTTGTTCTCTTAAACGCAGCTCACAGCTTGTCCTAAGGTTAATTCAAGTAGCACTTTGTGCTTCCTCATTTACTGGATGAAGCCTTGTATGTGTTCCTGTTTGACTGAGCAGCTGGCTTCGTAAATTACTTAGGAAATGAAAAGGTAAGAATAATATAGAATCACCACAACCATATTCATCAGATGTTCAGAATGTCAGGGAATGTCCCTGAAACAACGTGACCACAATAGTTTGCATCCTGATGATCTTTCAATGTGCTGAACAATACTTTATATGTTCAGATGTCAGTCTCATTAAAGACTAATACATGCACAAAAGAGAGTGCATAGGGGGTATTTGTTGTTACATAGAAACAGTTTGATGTCTTTTATAAATTCTCATGAAAAAAAAAATTCTTTTGATGCGCAGAAAAGAAATGTGCGTATTTTTCCTATGTGGTTGTGTTGAATTATTCAGCCAGCCTCTGCGATGAGAGAAGACCGACTTATCCTTGCTAAACTAAAAATTGATTTTCTGACACAAGAAATGAAGGACAGAGAGAGAGAGAGGGGGGGGCAGAGGATGGGAGAAGCCCTACCTATTCAATCATGCACAGAGTCAAAGTTAGTAAAATGTTCATTCTTTCAGCGTAGGAATGGACATAAAATGGAGGGCGGAGATGGAAAAGTGAGACAGTGTGTATTTGACAGAGACGGAGGGAGACAGGATAAGGCAGCGAGACAGATAGAGAGAGGAAGATAGAAGTGCCTGGGGCTGTGTTTAGTGCAGTTTGAATGGCTGAGCAGATGCACCAGAGCAGAAATTCTTAACACACACACACACACACACGCATACACACCGAAAGGATAAATGCACAATTGCACACTCACAGCAGGCTGGACAGTGAATGTGGACGTCATGACCCATCACCAAGGTTTACTGCAGAGAAGTCTGAGTCTGTCCACTCTGTCTCTCTGGAGTGAGGAAGGTACCTCTGATAGGTGTCTCACGCTAAGAATTTGAACATGCATAGACTTCTCTCCACTTTGTCATTCACACTAAGGGTTTCCAAATCTCATGTTTGCAAAGTTATCAGTCAAGGTCATTAAATACAATTACATGATACTATATTAATCCAACTATGGACATTAGCTTGACTAAAACCAGACTTTTAAAATGCATGTAAACACCTTAGTCTGGCCTACATCAAACTTCTCGTAGTCTGTTGTTGTTAGCTGCTTCTTCCTCAGTTCTGCATTTTGTTTGGCTTCGGGGGCGAGAACTGGGTCTGATTCCCAACCACATTATCTGGCTGCATTAGTCGTTTCACTTGCACTAAAGAGATTGTGTGGTAGTTTTAGTTGGACAAATAAAGTGTCATATAAACATACTTACTAAGGTGATACCTCATACTTTCTTTGGCTGCTTTCTTTCTCGAATACTACTACTACTAATAAGAATAATGCCAACAGGAACTGCAGTGTCATCACATCCGCTTTGTACATAAGTTTTGTAACATTGCTATTCTCAGAGATTTCCTTGACTGCCACCAGAGGGACTGTGACATGTTGTACACACACTCATGGTGTACAGAGAATAAATTCAATAAACACCTTTAATCTCCTGGTTTTGTTCCAGTGCCATCATTTAGTCAAATCTGGATTTCTGTCCATTACATCCCCATGAGACTCAGTTCTGCTTTGTATTTACTACTAATCAGAACATGTTTTATGATAACATGCTAGCATGGCTTGTCTTGGTCTTTAGTGTAATCTGATCTTTTGCATAGACCAACTCATGCACTGCTGTGTGCAACAATGGCTTTGGGATGGAGGACAAATGAGTGACCTCCTTCTCAGTGTCAACTGCACTGCGGTGGTGCTGTACTGTAGCAATGCTTGCAGGGCCTTAGGCTGAGAGACTCTCTTTGTATAATGTATCAGTGTAATACCTCCAATAGAAAACAGTGATAAGGTAATGCTGGTAGGTAAGGGTCTAAGGCAGACAGGTGTATGGATGGATGGATGGAGCAGCAGTGGTGTGTGAACAGAGGGATGAATCCAGGCCCCGAGGGCAGGAAGAGAGGATTGAGAAGGAGATCCCCCAGGAAACAAGGGATTGAGCGGAGGAGGACAGCAGAGGAACTGCGACTGATGGTGAACATCTTTCATCTGTCATCAACAAATGTTACTTAGTTCATCTTAGTGATGGGCATTGGCCATTAAACCCCAGAATCATACAAGATGCATTAAAATCTCTGGAATACTTAGATACTAAATACTAGATCAGCATATCTTAGCTTTGTTCATGGTGCTTTTCTAGTGGGAATGTCACTCATAAATGCTTTGTAAGCAAGACCGTGGAGGTTTGATCACAGATCAGAAAGTATAGTGTTGTGTTGCCTTAGATACAAAGAAGTAGGCAGTTTCTAATGAGGTTGTGCCACTGTTGGTGTGACGCATAAATTCATGATTTACATACACTACTCTGACTGGATGGCTGTTTTCTGATGTAGCCACCACCCTGTTTGCTCCCCCAATGCAGAATGGCAAGGTATGGCATTTCAGGAAACGGCAAGTTTTGCTCTTTGTGGCCAAAGCTATTTGTTGTCAGTGAATCTTTTGTCACAAAACTAGAAGACCCAGCTTTGCCTTGAGAAGGATGAATGTCTGTTGGATTTTTGGTGAAAGTCTCACACCAACTACAAAATGTACCCATCCATTTGCTATACAGCTTAACATTTAGGGTCACGGTGAGGCTGTAGCCAGTCGCGGCTGACATTGGGTGAGGGCGGGGCAAACAATAGTTCAAAGTAATGCCCAGCAAGAAAATTTCAGTCAAGCTATACTTGCCTCCATGCTGATTCCATTAAAAAGAATTGATTTCACTAGTGTGTGTAGGCCTGAACACTTCAGTGGATGTACTACATAGCATGCACTGGTCTAATTCCTGGAAAAGATTTTACTTCATACTTGCTATCTTTAGTTTAACTGTGTGCTTAAAGTCAACAGTGTTAAGAGAGCACTGTTTATTGTTAACAGGCAAATAAACCTTGATCCAAGTCACTATAGACAGCCACAAAAATCAATGATTGTTTTCCATGGCCTACATCATTTCTGACAGTCAGAGAAGGAGACTTCTAATCAACTAATTAACCATTCACACCCCTCAGGCTTTGTTACTTTATATTTTTCATTGCACATATGTGTGTGTGTGCAGGTTTGCATTCTAAGTAATGTCAAAGAGTCTGGAAAACAGGAATGGATTATCAAAGTGGAAGGGGTTGGCAAAAATCAGCCAATGAGACGCCTTGAATCCAACCACACGGGGATGCATGGAGTCCCAAATGAGCCAATGAATAAATCAGAAGGCGTAATCGCTTGATGGAATTTACAATACAGAATAGCAGGGCGCTAATGGGTGTCGGGCCACGCAGATGCACATAATGACAACACTTTGCCTTCACTTGTTAACCACAATGTGGCGACAAATGGGGATGGAGGCAAGGAGAAAGGGTGAGGAGGAGTTGAAAATGGTGAGGCCGTGCTTTGCATGACTTCTTCGTTAACCACAGGGACTGAG
Source organism: Psettodes erumei (assembly GCA_016785225.1). NCBI lineage: Eukaryota > Metazoa > Chordata > Actinopteri > Pleuronectiformes > Psettodidae > Psettodes > Psettodes erumei. The sequence continues at coordinate 70,194 of JAFBJZ010000433.1, forward strand.
GGGACCTCGCCTCGCCTCACAGAGGACACCTACCCCACCAGTCTCCACAGACGCATGCCCGCCATCTCGCCCATTAAGGCTGAGGGGGAACCAATGTGGTCGGGGGGGGAGAAATGGGTTGGGAACACTGAAAAAGCTCGGAACAATCGGAGGCTTCATCGATCGTCAAATGGCTGTTTCCTGTTGGTGGCTTTTCGAAACTTCGCAGGTGGTTAAAGTCAGCGGGGAAGTGTAGCGAAATAAAGAGGGCGACTGAAAATACAGAAGCGAGACGTTTATCTTTAAAATTCAGCTATGCCCACATATAGTTTTTTTTTTCAATGTCAGCATTGAAATGATGCCATTGGAATGGAAAACTTTATCTCTTTATCACTTTAAATTTAATTTGCCTAAAAATTATGTTTTATCACTGCAACTCAAACCCAACTGCCATGGCTTGACATTGATGAAAGTGCAGTCGCTTGGGTTTGGTGCACATCATGCTAAGGTTTTTATCTTGGCCCATTAATGTGGGTCTGTTGAAGCGCTGATGGTTCCCTCCCCTACATGCATGTGTGTGCGGAGGTTAGAGAAGTGCTGATACTCAGGCTGATACATTTTTGGATTCCAGCTGCAAAAACATAATATACGGAAGCAGTAAAAAAAATACAGACTGCTGTTTGATTGCAAATCACAAATTACAATGACTAAGAGGATGGTGAGCAGCTATTCATAGACACCTGTGCAAAGGCAGGCAGGAGTGCAGAGAACTCAAAGAGACCAATATTGTAATTTAGAGTCTTCACATTGCTTACAGCACTGAAGATCAATAGTGAGGAGCCATGGCCAATGCATGTCCCCCCTCCTGCAAAATCTCAGGTCACATGATGACAAGTGGGCACGCTTTAAGAACCATGAGATCATGATTTTTTTGCTCTGATGTCATGCCAAAACCCAAATCTGTACATTGAATTGTTTTTTTCTCAGAAAACATCTTCTGCAACAAAGTTGAAGAAAACCCATAGCTTTCCCAAGAGAATGATCAGCATGTGTGAAGCTGTATGCATCCAACATTTACAAGACACAACTGCACACATGATTGCTGGAACGCTGATATTAAAACACTGAAGCGATTAGGCAGGCGGTTGGAAGGAAGTGAGAGAGGGCTGCAGAGAGGGTGGAGATGGAGGAGTAGAGATGAAAAAGAGCAGAGGAAATGAAGGGATCTTTATTGGAGCTCCCTCTTCCTGCTGCAGCTGATGGATGTGGACAGGAAGAGGAGGGGGAGGACACTGTAAAAAATGATGCTCACTTCTAACCCCCAGAATGCACTCTAAAACATTATGTGGGAAATTCCTGGTTAATAAAATCTTTCAGAACAATGTCAAAGATTCTCCACATATGTGAAACTATCTGCAGTCATTTCAAATCCAGGTTTCTGTTGTGACAGCACTGCCTGGAAAACAGTGACCCAGCTCCTTCTTAATCCTCTGGTTACGTTTTGTTGTCAGCCGACCTCAAGTGGCTAGTTTTGGCAGGAGCAAAAGAGGAAGTCAAGTGACAAAGTCCAAGTTCGGAGGAGGAGGTTGGCAGGGGAGTTTGGGTTCATTTACACTTTCAAACCATGTTTATGAATGAAAACAAAGGTCCTCTTATTTTAATGAATTGTTTATTTTCGCCCAAACCATGTTCTTTTACTAAACCTACCTACTTTTGTGACAAACTAAGCAGGTCGTCTATCGCTGATTGCTGATGAGGGAGATGAGGGAGTCAAGGCTGGCCACTTCCCCTGATTTACTCCCAAAAAACAGAATTGAACACATGGGGCAAATTCGACAGCTTTCATTTCAGTGATAAAACATCAGGATTCATAGCTGATAGGCCAAATGCCTTAATTTTACAGGCTTGGTACATCTTTAGGGTTTTGATCGCCACTTATCTTTATAGCAGAGGTGTAGCGGTGTGTATTGACTCGTTTCAGATCCCACGTGCTGTCAAGGTTCCCCCCTGTGGGGTTACCTGCTCCTGCCTCAACAGGCACTGCAGCAATTAAAGGACCATTTTAGGGGGGCTGGAACTTTTGCACGGCCCCGAAAAACTGGCTGACGTTGGCGCTGATTAGTGGTTACCTGACACAGGAGGTGACGGCAGTAAGCGACATCAAGTTGTGGCCCACTGCTGACACCCATTGTTGCTAACATTGTATAAGTCGCTATAAAGGCGCTATAAAGGCTAACACTGTTTCTTAGTTTCTTCTCTGCCTTGATAAAGACTTTTGCTCCCTGACTTCAGATCTTAATGCACTTGATGCTTTGCTCACCCCTGTCACACAAACACACATGCACGCACACACCTACCCACCTAGTAGGGACACATAAATATCCTGTTGAATCTACCCAAAAACCTGGCAAATAGCACCACTACTAAAAGTGAAAAAATGGAGGAGGTATTTAGTTCTATAAAGTTGCAGTACTGCAACATACAAATATTTTATTACAATGATTTGCATTGCATTTTATATATTGGTTGTGGCCAACATGAATCCATGATGCCTTGTAAGCCCATGCAGGGTGAGCATCGTGCATGACAGACTAATATAATACAATATGCAACATCAGCACAGTGATGCTTTGTTCACTCATTTCATTCACCGTCATAAAACAAAGTGGATGATGTGGGAATCCGAGATAAAGCCACCAGCTGGGTGTCGACATTTTTTGCAGCGGGAGGTGCAGAGATCAAACAGCAGTGCTGGGCCGTGTGATGTGTGGCCAGATCTCCACATGGGAGCCACTGTGAGTGTGTGCGTGTGGGTGGGTAGGTGTGCATAGTGCGTGTGTGTGTGTGTGTGTGTGTGTGTGTGTGTGTGTGTGTGTGTGCGTGTGTTTATGCAGCAAAGAAAGACAGAGACAGACAGACAGAAGATGAATCCATAGAAGGCATTCTCTGCTTATTCCCAGGCTTCAAAATCAGAGCCAGAGATCACAGCTGGACAAATGACACAGCACACACACACACACACACACACACACACACACACACACACACACACACACACACACACACACACACACACACACACACACACACCAGGAGAGAGAGTGAATAAAGTAAAAGAGAGAGAGAGAGTGAGAGAGAGGAAGTAAAAATAAAGGAAACGTCATAACAAGACCAATAGAAAGAATGAGACTTTATTGAGTCCTTATGAGGCTCTTTATTGGTGTGTATCAGCAGGATCTTGTGAGTGGATGCTGTGTGCGTGTGGCTGTGTGGCTCCAAAGTGCTGAATCATAATGAATGTAGCAGACAGCTCCACAGTCAGACTTCTGGTATAAAATCTTATTCTTTAATAGTTGGACAGCAGGAGGTGACACATACCAATCCAGGCTCTCTCTCTCTCTCTCTCTCACACACACACACACACACACACACACACACACACACTTTCATCTGGAGTTCAGTACAAAGGAAAAACAGTGTTGCACATTATGAAATTGACTTTCCAACCGTTTTCTTCCTGCAGCTATTCACAGTAATGGAAACTTCCCTCCGCAAAAAGCAGACAAGCATGAGAAGGAGTGCTTGACTTTCATCTGTGTGTTTAATGGAGCAGCTGCTGCCCACATGACCATGAGATCTGCTGAAGATATTCGCAGTCCCCTGTGGATAAACCTGAATCATTTTGGTGACCCTGACCTTTGCTCAAGCACAGCATCTCCACTTGTACACAAAAACAACTTGTAATGGGCAGGTGGTTGTGAAATTCCTGTCCCCCAGAGGATGAACTCTTCTTCCAGAAACTCATTAGGTCTATTGAGGCCCTCGAGGTAAAATATTTAGAAATGAATGGGTGGACTGCCATGAGTTAAACTGAATGGGTTCCTAAGGATGAACACGATGCAACTCAAATCTAAATCAACATAAATTTCTTTTTTAACCTTATTGGGCAGACTGGTCACCATCCACAACCATGACACAACTGACTGAACTTACACCATAAGTCTGCCATCCTAGTGTTTTGAGTTTCCTCATGGCTGGGGTTTAATTCTTCAAAATTAATTGGTGTGAACAGTTTCTATTATATGATATAATATATATGTAAAATTTGGATTTTAGCAGCTGCAAATCAGCGTCTTGGGAGCATCTGCTGGTTCACATGTAGTCTTAACAGGCTGCACATCAGCCACTGTTTCATACTTGTTACATCATCTGACAGCAGAAGCAGAGAAAAATGTGTAAGTGAGAACAGAGAGTAGGAGAGAAGACAACAGGCTCCTGGCCGGTGGGGCTGCAGACATTCTGCTGCCGTGGGCTCCCTGCCTTGCTACTGCCCAGGGTTCAGCGTGGGGTGGCTGCGACCCCACAACACTGAAGGGTTTTTTGGTGTGGCTATACCAGGGCTTCTCAATTATTTTCTGTAACGCCCCCGCCTAGGAAGAAGAAAACAATTTCCCCATTCTTCACCGCGACTATAAATAGTATCATTTGTCTATAAAATTGTTATAAGTACACCTCTGCATAACACTGTATCCTTATTAACATTAAAGAAAATAAGGAAAGAAAGAAATAGAGTTCAATTTACAACAAAGAATAACTTTATGAGCATTTTTTTCATGCTTCATGCTGTCCGCTGCCAGCAGTTTTAGACACAGTAAACATACCAGTCTTTCCTCGTCTCCCACCGTAGTCACAGTGAAGCCAAGCGCTAAATACGATTTGTCATATTTCCTCGTCTTAGCTTTGAGATGATTTTGTTTTGTTTCATTATCTCCATCTTTCTCCGCCTTTCTTTTCATACCTGTTAAAATTTTTTCCATGTTGTTCCTTAAGGGTTTGTATACTGCACTTCGCTAGCTCGGTGCAAAAATAACCCTACACCATAGAGCTAATACTCCCTGCGCACACTTTGACAATGAGAGCGCCACTGCCAACTACTGTAATGGATGTGCAGTTACGCTTTATTCTAGTATGGCAAAAAAAAGCATGTTCCCCAGGGTCACACCTGCCCCTCCTGGCATCGCACTGCACCCGCCCCACTATTTGAGAAGTACTGGGCTATACCAGGCTACTAGAACAATGTTTAGCAAAATAAACAAGGCACTTCAATAAAAAAACTTAATTTTGCAGAAAATACAGTGATCAGAATTAGAAAACACAATGACAGTAGCATGTAGAAAGATCACAACTAAATTTTCTGAAGGTTACAACAGTCAACAATTAGTTGGTAATGTACAGGCCATTGCTTTAAATTATTTCAGCACATCTGTGGCCACAGGACATCACTCATCTCTCACACTGTTCTGGTCTGATTTTGGTCCACTATTCTTCTAGTCTCTTCCATAGTTGGTTGACTGTAGTGGTTTCTTGGCCATAACTTTGTCACCAAGCATTTTCCAGAGGTTTTCTATTGGGTTTAGATCAGGACTCTGGGCTGGCCATTTCATTATTTCAGTGTTTTCAGTTTCAAGGAACTGCTTTACCCCTTTTGCTGTGTGACTGACTTGTTGGCTGCTTAGGTGATGAAAGCAGGGAAGGGACCATATGTTATCAAAGAAGTTTCAATAAACATAATGTTTCCCATTGGACCCAAATACATTAAACAATTTCATCATCGAGTTCTTTACCCTGTTCAGCACTGAACTAGGGAACAATACCAGCTGCAGTGTTGAACTGACTGCCGATTAAGATTCTCCGCATTATCCTGTCCTCTCTTGCATTTGTCTTTCATGGACGACCAGCCTTGTTGTGGGACTTGGATGAGTTTGTGATGCTGTGAAGATGTAATATTCTAGAAATCACAGATCTGGGATGACCAACTTCTCTCGCTGTAGCCTTCACCTGGACAACCTGCTTCTGTTTCAGGGTGTCAGTCACTTTAGAATGGTTCACCGCCTTCAAAGTCAGTGAAAACTGGAAAGTTAGGCCGCCAGTTAAATAGGGTTTATAAGATAATAGGAAATAATAATAAGGAATAAGGAAATTAGCACCAGGTGCCAGATTAACACCAATAACTCAGAGGTATCTGAAAGTGTTGTCTTATTTTTATCAGTATTCTTTTCAAATATATGATTTATTTTTTTTAACTCATGAAATTTGCTTAAAATGCTGCTCTTTTAGTCCTGTTCAGATAATTTCAAATAGGACTAAGACGTGACATTGACATTTAGGAAATTGTATGTTGTTCTCTAATTTTGATCTCCAGTGTACCCTCGCATATAGGCACACTCACATACACACAAAACAGACGCACAAACACTCCACACACACAGACACGTGCCCCACACACTCCACACACGTTCTCTGTTTTCCTCTTATCCGATCATACTGTTGATATCATTGTGCGTTTTGCTAGTACAGTTGCTATGGTGATCAATGCTATTGTTATTACTGTTGCTGTCTTGGTTGTTGTTGTTGTCATTACTGTATTTGTTGTCTTCTCTCTTCCTTATCTCCATGTCTTTCTGTCCTTTCTGTCCCCCTGTCCAGTCCAGTTCCATCACTCATTCCAACATCCCAACAAGGTAGATAATAACTTTAATACATAATAAAATTCAATCGATAGGTGTAGTATGGTACACCTCACCTCTTGTAAATCTGCCTGGCACTGTAAGGGCATCCAGATCTCTCTCTCTGCATACCTAAACTGCTGGACAGGACAGGTTAAAAAAAGAAGACAACAGCTGAAGGGCTGAAACCAGCTGACTGAATGTAAATATGATGCGATGACACCTTGAATATTGTATTAGGCGTATGACAGTTCCACAATGATTTTTTTGTTCTCAGTTTTGGTTTTGACCTATCTTGTTACCGGTGTGGTTTCTGCCTCTGTCATGTATAAACTGCTGGAAAAGAGATGCACTTCCAAACCCTTTACTCAAGTGGAACGGCTGACATCTGGAGGCAAATGGGAAAGAGTGACCATTCGGACTTGTCGCCTCTCCTCTGCAACAGCAGTCAGGGCAAAATGTTTGAGTAAGCAGCTGTCTGACATGGTAAACTGAATGGAGGAGAGGGAGGGCTTTCTTGTAAAGCAACACTGCTAATTTCTCATAAGTCCTTCCTTCCTCTCTTTCATCTATCCCTTTTTTCCATCACTGACTTCCCAACATCAGCAGAATACTGGAAAACACAGTTGTGTTGTCTTGACAGCAGTCTGTGGGAATCTTGTGGCAGGACTTAGGATGTTCTCCCAATACAGGAAGTACTGTATCCTTCATGTAGTGAGGTAAAAAGTGATAGTCAAAGGCATGTTCAAATGTGTTGAATTGTATAAGTGGGGACTGCGTTGCTGCCAACTGCAACATCTGACATATGTTGGGTTTTAGACCCACACTGCTGATTTGACAAAAACTTTTTTTGAAGCTTAATAAGATGACTGGGCATGCAGTCAGTCAAGTTCCCCCATTTGGTTCCAATTGTGTTTTATCCATCTTAGGTTTTGGAGGCTGCAAAAAAACACTCCTGCTGACTACCTCCCGTGCTGCTACCATCAGACAGGGTTTCAACACTGTGAAAACACAACAAAGTGTGTGCATGTGTGGTAGCAGTGCAGCGATCAAAAACGAACTCACCCCAACCTTACGAATGGATTTAAAGGGAAAGAGACTCAAGAATAATAAGGCCTGATCTGAATTGTGGCAGACCTGCAACTGGTGGAGGATTCAATCAGATGTTTACTTATGTAAAAAAAAAAAAAAAAAACCCATAACAACTCCATTACAAGTAAATATCCTGCATTTAAAGCAAATTATTTCAGAAAAATTTACCCTGTGAGTATTAATCACATAATTAATTACATATTATATATTATTGATTAAATATTGCATAAGCTGCATTTAATTTCAATTTCTAATTCTAATTCAATTTCTAATTTCAACTTCTGTTATTTAAAATATGAATCATATTAAATCAGCTGATGCTGCACTCTGTGTGTAAAAGTTTAGTCTGTAACTAAGATAAAAAGATACTAAAGATACATGTAGATAAATGATAAAGATAAATGTAGCGGAGTAAATTTAGTTCTGAAAAATACAGGAATAGCATGAAGTACCTCAAAATTGTACTTTATTACAGTACTTAATACTTCATTTTAGGCAGGAGGAATATGTCTGTGGATCTTGAACAATTGAACAGCTCGTCCAATCACCCACATTTTTCCAGGAGCCTCCAGCTTACTCCAACTTCTAACCAATGCCTCCTTCTGCTGGTCTTCTTTCTCCTGTCTTTCTTTTTACTCATCCCTCCTTTCTTTCTCTCGCCATTCATTCATCCTTGTCTGTTCTTTTCTTTTTTTTCTCTTGTGTTGGTTCACACTCCTTCCTTCCAAAATAATGATTTCTCTCCCACCTCTCCTCACACTGTTGTTTTACTGTGACTCCTTTCTGTTTTCCTGCAGGGTTGCACACCCACACACACAAACACTTACCAAAGCCACAAACCAAGCAGGGCTTTACAATGTATAACCACAAGAGAGGTCTGACTGGACTCTCTCTCTCTCTCTCTCTATCCCTCTCTGTGTATTTATGTGTGTGTGTGTGTGTGTGTGTGTGTGTTTGTGTGCACATACGTGAGTGTGTACGTGCATGACACAGAGAGAGAGAGAGAGACAGAGAGAGAGAGATGGTGTGTGTGGTTTACCAGCATGGCTTACCAGTATACTGTATATGCAAAACTGGATTGACAAACACACACGCAAACACACACTGAAGTGTTCATTTATTTAAATTTCCAGAGTCAAATTACAAGAGAAGTATTTGCATTGAACATCTATTATATTATATAACATTATGATGTATTGACAGCTCTGTCTGTGGGATCTTATTGCCTGCATGTAAAAGAACCCCCAAAACATATTTACAATATATTTTTTCCTACGGTTCAACAGCAACAGTATTGCTCTGCTGTGTGTGTGGCCTGCACTGAATGTGAGGCCTTGTCTCTCTAACGGTCGCTCTGTCACACGCATCCTCCTCGCTTCCTTCTTCCCTCATTATCTTCTCTGTCTGTTACAGGGCTCACACACAACACACACACACACACACACACACACGCAGCCAACAGACATTTTGAAATAGCCACTGTTTGTTAAGCAGGGTTGGGTAAACTACTGTTCTTTTGTTGTATGTTTTTGTCCCACTTTCCTCGAAACTGGCTCGATGCGACATGTTTTATCTTTCCATGAGCATTTCTGTCATCTTTGTTTTCTCTTTTTTCCACTTAAACATTTTTAACAATATTCACTCAACACCGCACGGCAAACATCATTAACTTGCAGATATTGTGCAACCTGTGTCACAACTCACATCAGCAGATTTTAAGAAAATTTTTCATGGATTGTTATTGACTGCTGCAGTCAGAACCAACACAAAGTAATATCCCTTTAAAATTACTTAGTTACTTCTATTAATATGAAACCATTTTCCATGCAGTTAAACAGTCCACCAGCTACATTATCATGTGATGCTGTTGTAGTCTTAAAGTGTGAATGACGCTGAAGTACATGCATGCTGCTCATTCTGATGGTCAACAACACATTCAAAAATCTCTGACAAATTTGCAGGGTTAATGAAACTTGTATTTGGTTTCGTGGAAAATTATCTGAAGGACAGAAACGTGGGTCCTTTATAATAGCAGTGAAACATATTTTTAGACTTTGGTGAATCAGAAGGTCTGGCAGGACAAACTAAATTCATTGTGTTACCGTTCATACAACATCTCATTGCGACATTTGTGACACACTATTAGTCTGACGATTGGCATTTTAAAACCGGAGATGCTCATGCCAAGATAATGCAGCTGGGAATATGACTTAGTTGGATTGGGCATACTTCTGTCAATAAATCAATTTATTGATGTAAGTATGCCCATTTCAACTATTGCATCACAGACCAAACAATCGGCACACAATCTCGCTAGTGGCAAACTGGTAGCATGGCGAGCTGTAAAAAAATGACGACTTTACTGCTCTGTACGTTTCATACGTGCAGTACCCTGTACTTTGTACTGAAATGAAATTCACACTATCCCTTGTACTTATGGTGTTATTTGAAGGCGACACCGCTGCTTTCTTCTTCTGTCACGCATTTTGTTTGACTTCCGGGGCAATGACTGGGTGACTGTCCCCACCACTGGATGTGTTAGCTCGACTATGAGAAGGTGTTAAAAGGCATTCTAAAAATGCAGTTTTAGTCAAGCTCAAACTGTAAATGTAAATGTAGTCAGTGTCATGTCAAAATGTCTGAATTAGCAGGGGTGGTAAAGAAATTCAGATCCTTTTTTTATTCGAGATTTAAGTTAAAGTACCAGACTTATTGACATATTTTACATTTGTAAGATGTACCTGGTTTAAAAATGTTAATTCAAGGTGCTATATATAAGTTAGAAGAGGTTGGAATACACTACAGAGTGATCTGACTTCTATGTTTGACTGAGGGCAATAGCTCCCAAGCTCAGCTGTCCTTTTAGTAGGAACATCAAAGTAACAGTCTAGAACAGCAAAAGACCCCCCCCCTTTACAAGACTGCTACTTAAGATGACATTAGTTCTAATCAGCTGTACCTAATAAACCTACAGTATAATCATGCGCATGCATATGTAAAGGTAAGAACAGGTGCATATACTGCATATTTCCCAAATTTTGCTGGGTCTCATTATTCCCCCAGAAACTTATTTTTTATTAATAAAATTGCTCAAATGCGAGAATTCTTTTGTTTCATGGTACTGGAAATGTTATACTTGGGGATAATTTTTATACTGTTGTACTCAATTAAAAAGAAAGTAAATATCTATATCCTACTATGACTACTGCTACTACTACGAATAATAATAACAACAATAATAATAAAAAGTATTTAAATGTTGCAGCCCTAAAGCCAAATGCTGTATCATCCTGGAGTGAGAGTGAATAGAGCAGACCAGAGAAGAGTTTAAATAAGAGTCCAACAGGAGCCTAATATCCAGCTGTACTTTTGTTCTGAATGAAGTGACCCAACACTGGCACTTGTAGCTCCTTATGTGCTTTGACACTGCAATAAGTTATTATGTGAGAAAGCTCACATATGATTGTATTGTGAGAATAAACCATAACTCTGTGAACGCATTAGTGTCTGGACATGCTGAGAGTCAGCATCACCTCTTTTAAAATCAGCCCGAAGCAGAACTGCAGAGTTTCCTCTGTTAAACTTTGCCTCCCCCTGATAACACTCACTCTCTCTGTCTCTGTGGTTCACACACACACACACACACACACACACACACAAACAGGCACAGACATGCACACACACCAACGCACACACTCACAGCAGGTGTAGCCTCCAGATAACCAGAATCAGCTCTGGACAGGCGCGCACTCTGTGGCCGAGAAAGGCGAACACAATGTCGACAAGTGGAAAGTGGTCGCTCAAGCATGGCGACGTGATGGGCCCAGACGCGATGAGTGGCGTAAATTAAGAACGACAGAAAAAGCTGAAAAACAAGCTTCAAAGCTGCTTGATATATGAAGCAAAGGGAAGGGAACAATGCAAACGCAACGTCCGGATGATGGGAAAACACAAAAACAAGTTGGAGTGGGTCTCTTTTTCAGCCAAATATGTCATATAAAACACTGGGAAAAGAGTGATGGAGGAGGGAGGGTGTGAGGTGGGGAAGGAGGATGGAAATGATGGAGTGCTTGGAGTAACAAGGCTCATACAGAAGGAGGGGAGTAAAGAGATGGAAAAGGGAAGAAAAAGAAAATGAAATAGAAAAAAAATGTTTGTCACAAATAAGCATGAAATTAATAGGGAATGAGATCAATATCTTTGATGGCTTATTCATAGAGTAAACCTAAGAAGAGCATCTGAAATTGAAAAAATAAATTTGTATTATTACAAGTTTTAAAAAGAAAATTTTAGAACAGCACAAATTATCTCAGTGAAAATGTGTCGCTCATTAAATTCTTAGAAATAATAAATGAACAAATGCTCTAAAGGTATGATCAGAATGGTATTAGTGTTGTATTATTGTTAAATTTTGTCAGATGTTACTTTTTCCAACTCTAACTAATGCTACATATATTTTATTTGACTGTTTTGCAGGAGTTGACTTCCATATTTCCTCATGTTATCATTCTGTTGGTGTGTTTAATATCAGCAGTAAATTCCAGTTTCATAAATGCCTCTCTCATGGGTGTGTGTTATCCCCCATGTGTTATCACTGAGGTAACATTTGAGTCACAGCACTAAATGTTTGGCCTGTCTTAAAAATGAACATGCAGTAATTTCACAAAAACCAAGAAATTAATTTAACCCTGCAAAGCCCAAACCATTAAATAATTAACAGAAAATTCCAATTCTTTGACCTTGGAGCCTTTATTGGTCCCTCTGAAAAGCAAACAAAAAAAATTGAAATATCATTTTCCATATATGAGTTTCAGTTTGTATAATATTTCGTTTTTCAGGGAAAAACAATAATCACACTGCTCATGTGGAGGTATGATACGTTTGGCGTTACAGGGTTGACAGCACTTACTGTTGCTGTTTTCAGGGCATTTCCACAATCCTCTAGCACTTTTTGATTCCAGCAAGCAGGAAATGGCTACGTGGATGGAAAATTAACTCACGTATGTAGGAAAAATGGTTAATAAGGTTGTTATTACCCTAAAGCCAGCAGAACTTTTTTTTATTAAGATGGTCAGAGAAGTCTGAGGGTTCTGTACATGATGATTAACATCCTTCTGGGTTTTTTAACACCAGGTGTTATCTCTGCATTCACATTTTTCTTTCTTGATGTCTCTGTGTTCCGTCATGCCCTTTCTCTGTTTTTGCAGTGAAAGTTTTACAGATGCTTTTTGACAAGAACCTTGATTATGGTGAAGTTGCACACTGTTGTCACAAAAAAAAATACAAAAGAGAGGTATCTGAACACAGACTGTAATTAGACCTCCCTTTTGCTTTATTGTAGATGTGTGTTCCCATTTCACTGAGATTTTGGCACTCATGACATGATTATGATGGTGAAGGACCCCCCCGAAATCATATCTCTCATTTCCTTTCTGGGTATCCTTGTTATTGTAGTATGTCAGACTTTATCCCACTGAGGTTTTGTGGATGGCTTCATTAAAGACACAGTTGAGGTGTCGTGGATGCGAGCTGGGGATTTGTGTCACAGACATGTCAGTTGGAAACTAACGACAAACTGTCCTGCGCTGGGCTCCTGGCGTCAGCTGGACAAGCGCCGATCAGCTAATTTCAGGCTGGTCTGATAAACTGAAGCTCAGATAAGTCAAGAACTGATAATGTCAACAAAGCATCAGCAACAGACAAACACACACACAAACACGTTGTGAGCTGATAAAGGTGCATATTGCGTCTGGTAGATTTGTACTCAAACTGAGAACAGACGAACAGGCACATGCAAAAACATGTGCACGCATGTAGATTGAAATGAAGCAGCAGTGTGTGTCTGGTAGATACGTAAGGTTCTGAGCTGATGACTGGAGGAGAGTCAAGCAATGACATGACCGCTCACCAACCACCAATGGGATGGCAGGAGACGAAAAACCAATCAGAGATGCAAGTCACATTGATTCTAACCACTGAAGGGTTGACCACATGTGATTTGATCAGCGCTGACAAACTTTACAAGGGGAAGAAACGTGAAAATCGTGTTTGTTCGGGCCTGAAGTCAGATCACAAACCCACAAAATCTGTTGCACCAACTGTGGTTAAATCAGAAAAAAACAAAACACTCTTTCTATGCAAACATATCCCGTGTCAAACCGTGGTCGATGCATGCATGTGCTAATATAACCATATAACCACAGCATGCAGGGCGGGAAACACGTGATCTGAAGTGTCTGAACATATGAGGCCTACGCAGTTGCAGTTCTGCAGAGCAAAACAATGATACGTGCGTGCGCGAACGCACACACATGAATAAAAACAAATTTAATGCAAAAATACATGCAAACAGACAGAAGTGCTCCTTTGCCTTCTGCAGAGCTGCTGGCGTACTGATAATGATAGTGTTGTTGTTTAAGCAGTTACTGTGTTCACCCTCTGTGTTTAACGTGTTAGCATGGCACCAAACAGAGAAAATTTCTTTGGGGAATAAACTTCGTCGTAGTTTTCTTCAATGACCTCTTAATGAACATCTTAATGAGAACAAATGCACAACAACATATAAAACAAATAAACACAAGACAAATATGTTTGCCAGAGATGAGATCCGATCAGAATTAATTTAGCTTGTGAAAGTCGAGCCATTAAGGGATCTAATCACTTTGGTGTTCAGGTGGTGGCGCATATGTTTGATCTACCCCTGGGAAGATGGGGCAACTAGCAACTAGTACATGAAACAGAGATGATGACAAAATGATCATGCCATTGAGAAAGAGAATAGCAGACTTATGGACGCATGTCACATTTGATGTCAAAGAAGACAAGACGTGCGACTTGTGACACAACAAACTCAAGGTGACATTTAAGGTGAGGCATCCTGAAATCCACGCTAAGCTACTAAAGCTTACGTTACTTCAAAAGCTACTGGTGGCTTTCTGCTAAGATATGAATTTAAGATACCGCTGCCATCCTACAAAGTTCCAGATTATAGGTGCAAATGACCCATCAATCTGAGATGCAAATAGAAAAATTGACCAAGTAGGTGTTACGAAGAAAATCTGATATTTCTTCCTCACGTTCACGTCACAGCAACAGAAACCTCAAATGATAACAGTAAGAGTGTCCCAGCAGAATAGTTCAGCTCTTCTCAGTGCTTCAAAGTAGAAAAGTGACTCTGAAGAACAACCAAGACCAAGGAGGTGGCTATAGCTAAATGGATTGGGAGCAGGATTACCTGTCACAAAAATGGAAGATAAGCACTTTGTTCTAACAGTGCATATCTTATTAAGAGAGAGCAGTTCTACCGTTCATTGTTTCCTTCCCGTTATTGAGATGGTCTTAAATGGAAAAGGTAGGGAAACAAAAAACAAGTGAAATCTAATGTGTGTATTGCAAATTCAAACCCTAATGCCTTTGCAACATAGGACATAACATAGGATTCCTAAATCCCAAGCTATTAGCTAGCCATTAGTATGGCTAATGAAAACTGAAGCTGGGAGTTCGTTGTTGACCTATGAGATTTGCTTAGCGATCGCAGATGAATATCATGTAAAGCAGTCAAAAGCTCCAGAAAATGAGACATCTTTGAGTGAAGATGTAAGTGAGGAGAAGGTGAGCATCTCACCTGCGCTTTGGCAGACTGAAACTTTATCTCTACAGCATGGCTCTTGTGTGGAGTGTGAAGATGAGACTCAAGGCAAAAAGACGTGTCTCGACAACAATGACATGCAATCTGAGTGGGCGTTATTGTAGTTTTTCCCCACTTTTAAAATGTTGAACTGGAGAAAAAAGAAAAAAAGGGGGAAAAAAGACAGCATCTGGGTCTTTAAAAGGAAGCCAATGTAGAAGTGTCTTAAACCTGTACTCTATTGTACACTAAATTTCATTGTATAACTACCATGACAAATAAAGAGAAAAAAAAAGAAAAAATAAAAAAATTCTATTCTATTGAACGGCCCTTAGAGGGCAACTCCGACTCCACTGATTGGTTTGTATAGAAGTCTATGAGAAAATGAGCCTACCTCTCACTGGATTTATAACTTATGTAAACATTTTCATGCTGAGTTTGTGGTCTCAGTTGCTACTTTCAACTCTTCTTCAATACAACATGCTGTTCATTTCATAAATTATGTCTCATTTAGAGGGAAAAAAGTTGATAAATCAGTGTCTCCGATAAGTACATTTTATTGTAAGCCTGATTTTTTCTAGCCACAATTTGCATGACTACTGCTAATACAGCCAATATTTTTCATCATTGAAATACAGATGCATCTTGCTAACCAAGCCAGTTAGCTAGCATTGCATATAACTTAGCGTTTGCTATTCTATCAGTTCCTGTCCTGTGATTTCCAGTCAGATCCCTTCAGCACCACCCAGTTGTCAAAATATGGTATTTCAAAATATCAAGATGGCGATGGTGAAAATACCAAACTCAAGGCTTCAAATGGGCAGTAACCAATATTTGACGTCACATTGGCTTGCCACTTGCTTATAGCACAATTCTGTTACTGCAACTACAAAAACATAGTGAAATAGTCAGTACAGTTGTAACAATTTTCAATATGTAATATGCATGCACAGTGTTCTCTATCGCTATTACAGTACTGCTGACGCAGCATGCAACTTAAAATGAGCGAACCGTGAAGATGCAAACAGTGACATCAGAAGGGAGGGCGCAGTCGTGAAAAAGTTGCTTTTTTTCCTGTGCAAACTGTTAGGAGTGCTAAAACCAAGAATGAACAGGAAACACACACACACACACACCCTTATGTATGAACAGCGTTCTTGAGAATTTCCGCAGCAAAGACAACCGCCACTGGAGACACGCATGCAACACCAGGTTTCAGGAAACACATTTGTTCGCACTATCTGGTGTATTAACCACCACTGTGCTGATGTGAATTCAGCGCTACAGCTGAACCACCTCAAGGGAGATTTTATCAATTCCAAGATGAAAGCAGCAGTTTTCATGTCACAGCAATGCCCATGTTTACTGTTGTGCTAAATATATAACATTTAATAAAATAGAAATAAAAAATAAAAATGCCTCTTAGAGTCATAAATCCAAGAGATTCATTTGGAGAAAGCTTTGGCTGCTCAAGGCTCCACTATGTTCACCAGCTAGACTCACTATGAGATTGTGATAGCCTTTCTCCTGAGAAAACAAAAGCTGCTGCTGGTGGAAGTTTTCATGAAGTTCATGAGAGTGGAGTTTGTTGGCCAAAAAACACCACAACAATGTAACACTGTAGAGCCAAGAGGAGCTTCATGCTACCAGTGGTAACTTTCATATTACACATACAGTAGTTATTCAGCAATGTAAAATCATTGATAACCAACACTTAGCTCATGAATTACGACCATATGAATTCTTCTTCACGGCATTCAACCTAAGCCGTCTACTATTTGACTTGCTCTTCCACAAGTGTGGCTGCCTGTATTCAAATCCAATGCAATAATTCTCCTCTTCCCGAAAGCGACATGTGCTGTGGCTCACACAGATACTTCAGCCCTTCTTGATCGGCCTTTAAAAAAACAGATGCCATCGGGGGAAAAAAGCATTGACTTTGTTATAGCTAAATGTCACTGACTATTCACAACAAAGTAAATGGATACCTGTTCAGGTTCCCACATACAACTATATGTGACAGTAAAGGTCCCAGTGGTGGGGGATCATCTCTCTACCACACACCAGCTAAAAGCTTTAAAAAAGACCTTTCTTCAGGTGAGATCAATATCTGTGCCACAGCAGTTTAAGATAACAAACCAGATAGAAAAGATTTAAATCATGACTTTAATTTGAGTAACACAGAGACAGTGAGTGCTGGGAAAGTCAAGCAGACATGTACAGTCATTCACACAGCTGCTGGTTGATGAAGCAGGAAAGAATGCCTGCTACATTCCTTACCGTCCTCGCTCCTGTCATCCTCCCTTTTAGCTTTTTTTTTTTTTTTTTGGGGTGGGGGGGTTGAGGGTGCAGTCTCACAGATGCAGCCGCGTGACCTGTAGGGTGCTGGTTCACAACATTTTTCTCACGTCGACAAGGGACCTGAATCTCAAACTGCGCTGTAGCTGCTGCATTAGTACGAAGGCTGCTGGCTCTGCAGCTGAGGAATGCATTGGTATGGAGCAACCTCCTTTCCCATGCATAGTATAATCAATGTGTGAGTAACTGAGCTGTTCCCGTAAGCTGGGGATATCAACTACATTCGTCCAAAACTGACACTGAGTGCCAGACATTCAAATAAAAAAAAAAAAAAGTGACCTCCTGGGAAAAATAGGAAATGCTACCAGTGCACTGGTAGCATATATTCCCATGCTAGCAGGTGCCTTCCCACTGCAGGAACTAGTCCCTTGTAGCGCAAGCATTACAGGAACTCCCCCATTATCAGCAGTTCTACGGCATTGTGTCCCCACCGTGATGAAGGAAGCACCGGACCCATCGAGCAACATACTAGTTTTGCAACTGTTTCAGTCATAACTCCACGCTTCTCATATGAGGTAACCACCAATCAGTGTCATGCATCGCCCCATGGTTTTTCGAGGCTGCACAGAAGTGCATACCCCAGAGCAGGAACATAATTCAGCCAAAAAAAAAAATTATTGCCTCTAGTGAGCCATTCCTGGTAGACAGCATAATTCCCTCTGTTAAGTAATTACCTATGTCCGGTTCAAGTGCTGCCTGCTTGGTCAAAGAAGCTCAAAATGAGCCCACTGACAATACGGACATTTCCCAGTTGTCCGTTTTTGATGATTCGGGAAAACTGGACAAGTTTTTTTTGAAAAAGGGCTTGACTCTCAGAAATGTCAGCCTAGTCAGATGATGCCCCTGCCATGGACGGCAAAAACTGGGGCATGTTTTCAGATGAATTAAGAATGTCACTGCCAAAACTAATGCACTTCAATTTCTCTTTCAGCCAAGTGTGCCGTGTACAAAGCTAAGCAGGGCTCTGGAGGAGATTATGGACAAAACAATGTGATATGGGATAATTCATTTCATCAGGAGGGATTTGTGTACGCAGCAGCGTCTGTTCTTAAAATTGTGTCAGAGTCTTGCACTACGCATGTTGGCCCTCTAACTCCACAGTGACATGTGTTAGGTTAGGGCAAAGCCTTGGGGCGCTTCATTGAATCAAGTTTTTCTGCAGCAGACAGAAGAAAAAGGAGGAGATGACCCCTCTTGCACATTGCATAAGACAGAGGTCACATATTTCTTTGCTGATCTGAATGCACTCAATCTGAAACAAGATTTACAAGCAGAAATTGCTCCATGACATCATGAGCAAAGTAAATTCTTCCACACCACTGGTCATCTTACTCTGCATCACAAATGAGTGAGTTGCAGCACTCGGGGCATGACACACTTTTGACACTTCAGGGCACTGATAACTGACAACACTACAGGATGTACTACACAACAGCTGGCATTTACACTTTTTCTGTATTTCATCTAATGCCATCATTACCAATGCATATGGGTACATTGTTGCATGGTTGCATTACTGTTCAATAAAACTTTAATAGCATGTAAATAGCAGCACCACAAATCCAACAGTATTTTACCAGCTCACAGCTGATGTTGTAGACACCCAGTTCAAAGTGAGGTTTGCGTCAAGGGCAGTTTTAAAATGAAGCAACATGTGATGAATGAACACATGGACACAGGCTCAGGATCCCAATCAGTTTATCATTCATCATTAGGTACACTCAAAGATCTTTTCTTCACTATTTCATCAACCCACAGGAAGGAACAGAGCATCAAAACAGCACAGGTGCACACACATGCACAGCAAAATACACTTACCTCGTAAAAAAGCCGACTGATAGGATGACAGAGACTCAAAGATACTGTTGGATGCCATGAAATGTCTTTTTCTTCGATATGTCTTCTCTCCACCTCTAATCTGTATATGAATTTAAAAAATACACCCATGCACACACACAAACACCCCCCCACACACAGACAATGTCAGGTCAATAAAAGATCCTCCAACAAGCTGGAACATCAACATTCATGACCAATCTCTTGACCACAAACCACATCTATCTGCGTGGGAGTGTACATTTGTGTGTATGTGAATGAATGCATGCAGTCCGTGTATCTCATCCTTGATGCTTAACAGTGATGATGAGTATGTATTACAACATTCATCATATAGTTTACTGCCCCATAAAATTTCCACATATAAGATAAAAAAAGTGAGTGTAGCGAGCTACTGTGTAGCTCATTCAGGAAATGAAGTCAGAACCTATGTGTTCTCTGTGAGGATTTGAAAGTTTCTGTGACCTGAGCTGCAGTTCAAAATGACTAAATAGTAACTGAGTAGCGTGTGAAATGTGTTTGAACACTTGACTGTGACAAAAGGTTAATTTGGTCACTGTTTACTGTAAGTAAAGAGGTGAGAGTCACAGTTAGCTTTTGTTGTTTTACCCATCATTCCTGTCAATAACTAACATTTAACCTTTTCCTGACATATAAATAACATACTTAAATCATTATCAGGTTGATTTTGAAACATTAGTTTAACTGCTGTGAATAAGCCATGCGCTATTACATATATTATTTGGGCAAAAAACATTTCACATGAATCCATGCTGTTATGTTAGCAAGCTAGGCTTGCTGGCTTCCACTTTCTGGTTGGGGGCTTGTTAG
Organism: Psettodes erumei; assembly: GCA_016785225.1. NCBI lineage: Eukaryota > Metazoa > Chordata > Actinopteri > Pleuronectiformes > Psettodidae > Psettodes > Psettodes erumei. The sequence goes on from JAFBJZ010000433.1 coordinate 90,423, forward strand.
CCTAGCTTGCTAGCTCCCACATTCCAATAGCAAAAAATACAATGGGTCCTCCTCCAAGTTAAGTGTTGTAAAGTGACACACATCTTACAGATACATTTTAATTTTCAGTCAACCACCCTCCCAGGGGTTTGAAGTTTTGGGGCTGTGTTGATGAGTGTGGTGAAAACCATGTAATATGCACAATAGTGGGAGATTATCATTGTTTCCTTAAACACAGCCTAAGGTGAAATCAAATTTCACTCTGTTAACAGCTGAGATTGATTTAGTTCTCTGAATGCTGACAGCCACCTGGGCAAATTTGGAGGGAACTTTGCACAAATTATGGAACAAATGTGGCACATTGTACCGCTCAAATGAAGTTCAAGCTGGCATCATTTTTGGCAGTTGGCAGGAAAGAATGAATGGGTGATGTAAAAATAAGATAATGCCACCATGGTCAGTCATTTAGAGGGAGAATGCCAATGTATCCAAATGAATTTTAGAATGATTTATCAATGTTTAAAAAATGAATCACCTTGGAGTGAATGCAGGTAGCGTTTCCTCCTGCAGCTGCTTTGTTTTTTTTAAAATGTAAAACATTCATTGAAAGCAGTAATTATGCTGGCGAATTGCAGCAAAGTATGTTACAACTGCAAAAGTAGGCTCATTAAAACACATGAATGGTGAAAAGTGAATAAGCTGTGGTTGTGGTCCTCTTACCACAGCCAAGGTGTCCCGGTCCTGGGCAGGGGTCGCAGAAAGATCCTTGCACTTTTTCCACTTGACCAAGTGACTCAGAAGAAAAATAATCCACAAACCCCTCTCGTTCTTTTGCTTTCCCTGCTTGTGGTTATCTTTCTCCGTTCCTTGTCTTGCTTACAGCACTTTTCTGCTTCCGCTGTTTCTCTGTTGCTGTACGCATCTTCCTTTATCTCTCAGTGCGCTTTATGACTGTCTCTCTTGCTCTCTCTCTCTCTCTCTCTCTCTCTCTCTCTCTGGTTTTGGTTTGTGGTTCTTCAAATCCCCTTGCTGACGACTTTTTGCTGTCAGAGTTGACTCTCTCCCTGACATTCGGCATCAGCAAATGGAGCTTGTCTTTCTGTCGATATCACAAGCCACATAGTTTATATTAATCTCGCATTGTGTGTGTGTTTGCACGCACGTTTGTAATCAAACTAACCACCTGCCCGCCTCAGCCAACAGTTTTCACTGAGGAAGTAGCTGTGGTTAGAACGAGCGAGATGGAGGGAAAGGGCGCCACTGTGTGTTTTTCTGAGCGCCCATGTGCGTTTGTGGTTTGTGCGTGTGCGCGCATGCAGTAGAGTAGAGCGAGTGAATCACCTCTTCTTCACTAAGCCTCACTTCAGGTCAGACTGTTCGACCACTGTGACCTCCAGTGTCTGTGTATGTGTGTGTGTGTGTGTGTGTGTGAGAGCATTGTGTGGGTAAGTTGAGGACAGATGACTGGTCCAGCTCTACTACTGAATTACCCCCTGACCAAAAAAATGTTCGCACATTATCGCCCAGATTGTGGCGATGCTCACTGTCATGTCATTTAATGCTGTTTCAACCCAGTATCCCGGAGAATGACGATGACTCTCGGCTGAGTCCAAACCTTGAGGTGTACGCTATTTCCACACAAAAAGACAGATACTAACTACATGTCACTTGCACTTTACCCTTCGCACCTTACATTCAACTACACTATTGCACATACCTGTATGTCCATTGATTGTACTTCTGCTGCTGTGAGTGATTGTGTGTGTGTGTGTGTGTGTGTGTGTGTGTCTGTGTATGCGTGTCTTTATCAGTATGTTAGTCTTTTTTTACTGCACACTGTGTGTGTGTGTGTGTGTGTGAGAGAGAGAGAGAGAGTGTAAATGCATGTATCAGTATGTTAGTTTTTACTCACATTGAGTGTATGTATTTAGTGTGTGTGTGTGTGTGTGTGTGTGTGTGTGTGTGTGTAATTATTGTCAATGTCTTTATCAATATACTGAGTTTAACTGCACATTGGAGTCTGGTAAAACGCAATTTCAATCTTCTGTGCTAACACTTGTTACATAGATTTGACAATAAAGTGCACTTTGACTTTGAGATTTTTTTTCTTCTTTATTTTGAAAAAGTTTCCCATAAACATTGCACCTTTTATAGAAATTTCTCCATACACATGAATACACCAAAGACAGAGAAGAAGGCATGGAGCATGTGGTGGATTTTATTGATTCTGAGCCTTGTCTGCTCATCATAGTGAGAGATGATTAGAAGATATTGCTGTAACAGAGCTGTAACAGGCAGCACGAATACAACCCTTTAGTCCGCCATTGTTGTTGTTATGTCTGGTGTGCTGAAGGATAGAGTTCATAGGTGGGACTATGACATCATCATTAATACAAAAACTCACATATTGGTTGTCTACACGAAAATGCAAGGGTGGCGTTTTGAGATTTTTTGAACACAGGGACCCATTTTGCAAAAATAGCATTTCAGGGCTCCCAAAACACTGTTCCAATGTAAATAAAAAAGCCGAAATGATAAAAAAAAAACCATAAAATTATGGTGAATCCACACACTCATGTGTATGGGCAGCATTATGGATGAGGCAGGTTGCAGACGCAATAGTTGCCTAAAACTCAGCCAACAGTACAGAGGTTACAGATAAACAACTGCCAGTGTACTATGCATATACACAGAAAGCTATTTTGTGCTATTTATTGCTTCTCCTTCAAAGATTGCCCAATGTAAAACTGTGTAGAAACCCATGAGTGATTATAAAAAAAAAAAAATATTTTTAAAATTCTAAATAGTCATATTGTTTTAATAGTTCACTGTCTGGACCAGTGTTATTTCCTTCTTCTGAAGGAAACACAATCCGTTTTGGAGTAGAATCAATTTCCTAGGCTGTGAGTTGTCCTTAGCATGCATAAACCACACATACACACACCGTTTGTTCCGGGAGTGTTCTCAGAATCAGAATCAGAATCAGTTTTATTGCCAAGTAATTTGCATTACAAGGAATCTGTCCTGATTTGATGGTGCTTACATATAAAAGGAGAGACAAACATAAACATAGAATGTGCATAAACATGTGAAATGTGCAAATAAACATAAACCTAGGCATAAAAAGAAAAAGCTGTATACATATATATATTTACACAGGTAGTGCAGGTAGTGGTGTGAAAGATAAAGTGTCCAGTGAAGGGGTGGGGACGTTAATATTACGCATATTGACTTGGGGGGGATGAACGTTAATATAACGTATTGGACTAAGACAGACAAAGTACCTGATACTTCTATTTTTGTGCAGAAACAGTCCTTCTGCCCCAAACATATTTATATTCTGCAGTATGGGTATGGATTGTTGGACAGGCCAATTGGAAACATGTCCAGGGGCCAAGGGGGTCAGAGTGGCCCTGAGTCCCTGTTTAAAGTGAATTGTTGTCATTCCTTGTTGGTATGAGCAACATTGTTTGCAACTGTTTTAGCTCAATAAACAGGGTTTTTTTCCATTTTAAATGCTGTGATATCATAAAGGAGTAACTCAGCATTCTGTATGGTCTATGTGAGTGTGTATGCAAGCGATGAAAATTTCAGCACCTGCTTGTTAAGTATCTGTAATTGGTCTTCCCAGTCAAGGGTTGCACACACACGCCCATAGGCAACTTGACCCTCCGGCCCACGCCCCCTTTACACCCCCAACACCTGCACTGACACACGTCTACCACTCCCTAACCCCACCTCTGCCACCTTGACACACGCACACACAAACAATGCCAGGACAGCTGCTGCCCCACCTCAACAGGTTTAGGTTTCTGACATCGCCCCCCCAAACCCCCTAAACCAAATTGGATCATCATATAAACGGCCTTCACACTCACTGTTCCATGTGAAATGCATCTGAAACCACAAAAACATTATCGGAAAGGTTTCGTTTTCCTTGAATTCGGTGACACCCATGAGCCCATGTGATCATTGTTTTGGTGTTGGTTTGGGTTTGGTGCACTCTGCATCCAGTAAAATGGTTACATTGTTTTTAAAAATGACATTCTGTTATTCTGTTGAGTTCTACGACAGGATCAGGTATCCTAATGTCTGAACTGAAACCCTCAGGATGCGCGGTACATGAGGACTGGCTTGGTAAACGGAAAAGTAGACGTCCCACTGTGTGTCCTGAGAGAGCGCAACGGGAGGCTGCTGACCCGATGACCCCTGACCCCTGACCCCTCCCAGACACAACATGACCTTCAGCTGCAACTTCCTGGGTTGCGAAGGGGTCAGACACCGACACAGGAGCGAGTCATCTTTCAATGCGATGAACAGACATCGTGATATTGCGAACATATTTTTATTTTCTTTATTTCCATTTTCTTTCTATTGGGTGGATTTACATGAAATCTTAACCTAAAGAGATTCATGGTCCCCACAGGATGAATTCTAAAGACCTAATTAATTCCCTGATTGATTCCTGTAGTGTAACCAAATGTCTCATAAACTTTTGGATGGATCACTAAAATCACTGTAAGCATTCATTTTCCCCTCAGGATGAATTATAATCACTTTGATGATCCTCTTTTCATCAAGCAAACCTAAAAAAAAAACCCAGGACATGCGAAATTATGTTTCCATAAGTTTGTTTTCTGTCAATATAGGTCCTTGTTTTTATTTGTCTGCTGAACTTGGTTTAATTGCTTATTTGATGAAATAAAAGATGGCATGACTGACAGTGGAGAATGACTCCGAATTGGTCAGGCAGGCATTTGGACAGGACCTTGATACCCTGATGAAATGCACTGGTCGAACAATAAAGTTGTTCCTTTGTACTCCAGGTTTTACTGGAATTCCTGCCTCTTCACAATTTTCCCTTTTCTGTGCAGCTTGGAAGTAGGGAGAGTAGGGAGAGGGTAGAGAGTTGTGCCAGATCTGGGATTAGAGCACAGTGCACAGGGAAGTGGAAAAATGTAGCGTAGGTGTTTTTTTTAGTTTGCATGCAGCTTTGTCCCATTGAGGATGATGTAATGTTGTACAATCTTTAACTTCAATTTTCTGAACTGTTGCTGTGTATTTTAATTGGTGGGAGGATCTAACTTACTTTACTCACTTTAAAAGATGACAACTTAAAAGAAAAAGAGATAGAGACAAAGAAGCAGCGATGAAAGAAAGAAAGAAAGGACAGAAGGAGGAGTAGGGCATGTTCTTTCTGAAGGTCCACTCTCATTCCTCTTACTTTTCCATCCCCCCACACACACACACACACACCGTCTACACCCCACAGAGCTCCCACGACATCAAACCCCATCATGTCTAGACCCAGCTCACATGTGTGTGTGTGTTTGTGTGTGGGCACGTCGCTGTGTGTGTTCTTACCAGCTGCTAAAATACAACAGTTGAAGTGGCCTTTGAATTTATCAACAAACAGAAGTCCCCCCCCCCCATAAAAAAGTGCATTGAAAGTCTGGGATGTTATCCAGGGGCAGGCTTTCTTCACCGTCTGCCGCTTAGCCATAGACTGGACTGAAGTGCTTAGACTTTGAGTCATAATTCTGGACTCTGCCATTGAGAGTCAACGAGACAGAGTCAGTTGGCTGGTCTGATCTCCATAAAACTAAAGGGTATGGTTCCTGAACAGCTGTCTGAAAATGTTAGAGGAGCCGACTCAGTTGCTGCTTTAACTTCACAGCTAGCCTATATGATGTTTGAAATGAAAACTACATAGTGGAGTTAGATGTAGAGACAAGCCACGAGGTCAGTGGATTCACTGTGATATCTTTTATATGTCAACCTTAAAGGGATAGCTTGGGTTATTTGAAGAGGGGTTGCATGAGGTGCTGATGTATAGTCAGTTTCAGTGACTTATCAGTTTATAAGTCACTGAAAAACACATTCATCCACCTGTTATCAGTTCAAATGCATGATATATTTAGAATGTTTCAACGCTTTATTTTGCCATCAACCAACAGCCCTTTCTGTTACATTTACATGACAACTTAATTAGTTGTGTTAGTTTGACTAAATCCAGACTTTTAAATGTGGTAGGAAATTGGACCCAGCTCTCACCCCAGGAGTCAAACATAATGTGTAACAGAAGAAGAAGCTGCTAACAACAAGCTAACAGCAGTTTTGCCTGCCTTCAGGTAACACCAGTACAAGGGATGCCGTTGATGGAAAGTGAGAAGGGTTTGGTGCTGCTTGACCTCTTGAAGTCTGGTGTGGTGTTTCGGAACTTGTTGTTTTCCAATACCACTAGGACTGTTACAGAACATTTCTGGACCACAAAACGCAGGAGACCATGGAGTGAGATTTCCAAATCTTTAATATCGTCTGGCAAACGTTCAAAAGGTTCAAAAGCAAGACTAGGCAGGTAAGGGACACTCAAGAGTAGCTCAAACAATCTTCTGGCAGCCAGTGGATGTCATGGCCCGGTTTATAAAGGAGCTGAGGTGACCAGCAGAGAATGCTGATCAGATGTGTCTCGTCTGGGTGTGAGAGCCCAGCCACGCCTCCTGCCACAACCTGAAAACACCAGAGAAACAGGAGGGGGAGGAGAAGAACAGAAAGCAGACAAACTGGGCCATCACAAGGACCTCCTGTCTACAGTAGGTCTCACTGCTGTTGCAGATGCGACCTGTGTGTCATCAGCAAACTTTACTATGGTGTAGGATGAGTGGGTGGGAACATAGTCCTGGGTGAAGAGGGTGAATTGGGCCGGGCTGAACACACAGCCCTCTAGCACCCCTGTGTCTGAGATTATGGTTGATGATGTTCCCCATCATGACACTTTGTGGTCTGTTGGTGAGAATGTCCATAATCCATGAGCAGAATGAGGAGGAAAGTCCCAGGTTGATAAATTTTGAACCAGTTTATGGGGATTTAGAGTACTGAAGGCAGAAGTAAAGTCCACAAATACCATCCTGACATATATTGTTTGATGCATCAGGTGAGACATGAAGTGCAGTAGAGACAGCATCCTTCAGAGATCTGTCAATAAACTGGTGGCTGTCCAGGCCTGCAGGGATCGTGTTTTACCTCATGACCACTGGGGTGAGGGCAGCTGGGCCATCATTACCGAGGGTTAGTGATCTTTTGGGCACAAGGACAATGGTGGTGGCTGCAGCTTGTCGAAGGGAACGGTTAAAGATGTGCATGAAAACCCCCCGCCAGCTGGCCGCTGCAAGTCTTCCGCATGCACTCAGTTTTTGTATGGGAATGGTGCTGGCATTGCGGTTTATGTGATGAATGCTCACGGCATCATGGCAGGTGAAGATGTTGGGATGGTGGGAAATGGTTGAAGTCGAGGAGGAGGGGAGGGAGGCCAAAGAGGGTCAGAAGGGAAGACGTTCTTCCCGTCAGCCAGCTGTCTTGTCAGTGTGAGAAACGACTGAAAGCAAAGTTAGTCACCCTTAGCCCCCCACCCACCCACCCACACACACATAGACACAGACACACAAACACATACACGTACAATCGTGGAAGCTGTCCACTAACTACACCACAAGCAGTTCATAATTATGCAGCAGGAAGAGCAGATACACATCTGACATCTGCCCCAGGGTAAAGCCTGAGTTGGTCTTGTATGTCCATGAAGCCTATGGATGCTACCTTTGGCCAGAGTTAGCTAAAATTTCCAATCATATTTTGTATGTATAGCACCACATGTCACATGATATTAAGGCACATAACAGGGTTTATCAAACTCAACAGTTCCCACCATGAGCAAGTGAGGAAAGGCTTCACAGAACCTTCCACCTTCAGCGGTATGTGTAGCCTCTACTGTTATCCTGCACTTGTCAATTTTACTTAGTTTAATTTTACTTTTAAATGTTTGTGTGCTAACTGGAGCTAATCCTAACTGTCTGTGACTGGTGGTGGTTCAGAGCTTTCCATTATTTATCTTGTGCCAATCATAACAGATATTACCAGGAGACAGTGGTAGGCCATGCATTTCACCCCTCGGCCTTCAGTAATATCCTACTTAGTCCAACCTAAATTAATACACCTCATAATACCATCAATACTACACCACGGCTCGAGAATCCATACAGAATCGCACATACACATTACATCACCCTTAATATAGGCTGGTCAAGTGACACATAATTTCCAGAGCATTTAAAATCAATAAGCTCGCATTCACAATTAAGAGTAGGAAACTAAGATCAAGGATACTGTCAAATCTCAAAGAAAGATGATTTTAAGAGATTAAGCAATAAAGTTTTAATAAGTCCACCAAAAGTATAATATGTGAGCTTAAACAAGTTTGTGTGTGTATTGTCGCCATTTCATATAAGACACCAACAAAGCGATAACGAAACCAACAATTCAATGAAAATAAAAAAGTAAAGGAAACACATTATTTGCATTTGTTTTGGGGAAAATGCAGCAAAACAATTGAACATGTTGGCGCAGCTGCACGCACCACGTTATTTACCTATTTTTCTTCATGTTTTTGTTGTGGAGCTCTGTTTCCCTGCATGCCTGTTCGCTGAGCTGCAGAGCCACTCGGGTGTCCGCAAACATTTTTAAAAGCACCGAAACTTGTAAGTGCCCAGCCGTGCTTTGGTGTCTCGTTTCTGCCTTGATGAAACAACTTAAGTTGGCAAACCCAGTGTAGCTCCCTTATCCAATCACAGGATGCGTACATGTCAACTTCAGTGTAAGACCTTCTGGCTGGCCTTGGTGTCGCAGACTTGAGAGCTGATTGACTATCGCAACTGACTGTGTCTGTTCACTTACGGTGCACAGGAGCCTGCTCTGTTGATTCTGAACCTGACAACACAAGCTAGCTGAAATATGTTTGGATAAAAACCCTACCATAATATATAACACTGGAAGCAGCACAACCAAGTGGATATAATATGACATAAAGAGAATAGACCAGGGAGAATAATTTTATTTAAAAATATTTACCAAAATAAAAAATACATTTACTTTTCTGCATATGTTTAGGCCAGCAGAGAAGGCCTTGCTGGCCCTGATGGCCCATCACTGCCAGGAGATACACACACACACACACACACACACACACACACACATTCACTCACAGTGACTGGGTTTTTATTTCTCTGCTCCACTGAGCTATGATGATGTCATGGATGAACAATCATTTAGCCATCCTGTTAAATGGTGTGTGTGTATGTGTGTGTGTGGTGGTGGTGTGTGTGTGTGGAGGGGGGGTGTCTAACAGATGTCAATGATGAGGCATGTCCTGAACATTAAAGACCTCTTTTGTTTCAGTGAAATGACAACTTTTAAAGGTATGTATGTGTGTGTGTGTGTGTGTGTGTGTGTGTGTGTGTGTGTGCGTGTGCACGCACACACACACACACCAATCTCTGAGAAAGATTTACAGATTGTAAATATATATATATATATATATATATATATATATATATATTCTCTCATTATGAGAGGATGAGACACAGGAAAGACCGGTGTGTGTGTGTGTGTGTGTTTGTTTCACAGGGAGATGTCAAGGAGATTCCATCGCCTCCATTTTGATGACTCAGCAGGAGGAGGGGGATTCTTCCAGTAAAAAACCTCCTCCTGAACACACACACACACACACAAACTGCCTTCATTTTTCTGCACACAAACACATACTTGCAAGTGGAGCAGCAAGATGCTGGAATATATTGCATCACACACACACACACACACATTTTGAGTCACAGACACCTGGTGCTGTCTGTCCACAGACATCTATCATAATGTTCATTGTGTCAGCTGTACGTGAAGCGTAGGTCAGGTTTTGAGATATATGTAAATATTCAGCGTCTGAGTCTTAATTCACATCATATATTTTTCAGTTCATTGAAATTACTGTGTAGGAATCTGTTTTCACTTTGACATTAAAGAGATTTTTTGTATAGATTCTTGTCATAATAGCCAAATTATATTGAACCACTGGGCACTAGGCAATGCAACAGGTCCAGTCAAGTGGTTCCCAACCTTGGGGGCCAGGCCCCTCCAAAGGGTTGAAATGAGAAATTATATTTTACATACAGTACCTCAGCTTGAAAAGTAGCTACAGTCTGGAAAATGTAATGGAGTAAAAAGTTTAATTTGTATTCTACTGTGGTATTGTGAAGAAGATATGTAATGTAGTATAAAATGTAAATAATCACATAAAGTATAAGTAAAATAGCACTTACTTGTGAGTAATGCAGGTAGAGTCACTGTGGGTTGCAAACTGGATTGCACCTCCCAATTACTTTGAGAAAAAAGGAAAGCAGCTTGATGTTCTGAAATGTAGTAAGTCAAGGAGGACAGGGAGGTCAAGGTCAGGTCATCATCAGTTAGTACTGATTTCTATGAAATATGGTCATTATCTGTCATCTGTTTTATGTATCATAGAGCTGGTCATTTACGAAGTCACTCATGAATCTTCACACTTTGATTTGTGCAGGTCAGAACATATACGTATAGTTTATGGTATGTGTCTTAGCTGAACCTTATTTATCACAACGAAACACCCCATGCCAACCAGAACCTAATGTGGACCCTAACACCAAACCTTAAGCCTCAAATACTCCTTCAAAATTCTGATGATCTCAGAAAAAAATGTGGGAAGACTGGTGCAAACAGATACACACATAATATTAATAATAATGAGATGATAACTGTGTGGACATTTACTGTGTCTCGCTCTTTCTCTCGCTCTCTCTTGCTGTCAGTATAGAGATGGGGGGGAGGTTGAAACGGAGCAAACGGAGCACAGCAAACGTGATAATTGGTCCCTTGTGGTTTTTGGGGGCGTAAATCTGTGTGTATGTGTTTTAAAGGTTTTGTCTGTTTGTAAATGTGGTCGTTTTGAAGAGGAGGCTTATTTATTTCATATATTTGGTATATTCATGAAGCAGATTTGAGTTCAAGCTAAATTTTAGAGACAGGGTTGAAGGGTAGAGACAAATACATTGACTGAGGTAACAAGAGGAAGAGAAACTGAAGAGAGGATAGTAAAGAGAGCAGGAAGAGAAACACACATTTGTGGGATCCAGTTAACAGTTGACACAAGACAACACATCAAAACTCATTAAAAATCTGACCACTTGGGATTCAGTCTAGATGGTGATCGCTTTTTCTAATAAAAGGTTCTTTAGTGTCATGAAAACTTGCATAAAAAAATCAAACGTATCCACAGATTGCAGGTTGATACCAGGTGGAAATGGTGTGGGAGGAGTTCTTAAAGTAAGTAAGTGACTTTATTTTTACAGCACCTTTCAAGACAAGGGCTTCAGATGGAGACATAAAACAAATCATCATATCCAAAAAGGATAAAAATGTACACTGAGACAAAAAAAAATATATAGTAAAACTTAAAACTTATAGTGACAACACAAACACAGTAAAACACAAACAAACATCAAAACATTGTTCAAAAGTACATTTAAAAAGACGGGTCTTGAGATGCTTTTTAAATATTTCCACAGAATTCACGGATCTCGGGTCCAACATGGTCTCTTCCAGTTTTAACTGCCTCTTCCCAGAAGAATAAAGCTGTGGAACAGTTAAGAACTCATTGAAGAAAACAGTGTATTACTGACAATTATTGTGACACAAGCGATGTGATCATTTTCCAGTCATGACGAATGACTATTAGTCAATGACTAATTGCTCACTGCCAATAAACAGGTCATTAAACACGAAATCTCTGTGTGAGCATTTCCATTTTGAAGGATTTTTTTATTTTTCATTTCCCCTTCTTCTCCCCTTGTGTGAGGGGCTCAGTTCTGTTTCTGGATGAAGACGTGACCACTGCGATTTCTTCAAGACTCCTGGCTGTGCATCATGCCCATCCCTGACATCTGTGTTCCTCTGGGAACCACTCCATCATGAGCCTTGCATTACACTTCCAGTTGGAGACTTCTGCAGAGTCACTCGTTCCTAGTGAGAAACATTTAAAGTTTGTCAGAGAATGTGGAGGAGGGAAGATACTGGCACTTAACTGTCATATTTTTGCCTCAGTTATGAATCATCATTTTACTGTATATGTCCATTGTGCAAACCAGATATGTTCTAGTTCATTATGTAGTTGAACCGAAACGTCACAAAATAATTCAAATAGATTCAATTCCTCTGTTCTATGAAAACATGACAAAACCTGAATATTTTATTCTGTATTTTTCTTTTTATTGGGTTATTTAAGGGTATTTTATTTTTTTATTTGAAATTTGAATTTATAATTTAATTCAAAGAATAATATGTTTTCCTTACAATTAAGAACTAGAAAATTGTGCTTTTACTCTTCTTCATTACAAAAAAACCTAAGCCTCAAAAAGGGTTTTAATGCAAAACAAAAAGCTATTTTTACCATCGAAATTCAATGTATGAATAAATTAATTCTATGTCATGTAAGGGAGTATAATCTAGCACTGACTACTGAGAACTCATGGGTGGGAACATGGCTGATGTGATGGTCTCCAGTTTTAAAATCAAATACAATGGTCTGATAAAGCCATCCATATGAAAGCGGTACATAAATTACACAATCACACACAATTACACAATCACACAAATACACAAATAAGCAAAATTACACAAATACAATCAATTGTGTATTTGTTTGATAAAGCAGTCAAATAGTTTGAACATTGATGGGACGTATCTCATTCACACTGCTGGAGGATGCAGAGCTGAAATTTTCTGTGGAAAAGCTTCCACTTCCTGTGAAAGTAGAGCCCGAAAGTTGCCAGTTCAGGTCACAAAATGACACATTTCCTCTTTACATTTTCTGACTGAATGATAGCACACCCCACTCCAGAGTAACCACTGGCATAATGGATTTACGGCCCAGAGAGAGGGGGAACTTTATTACTGAAGCACATGTGGCCCTGCTCCGGTAATGACGACTAACGCCGCTGATGAGCCTTGGCTGACAACTCACCGAGGACTACCACGTGTTATGCGTTTGACTTTTATGACGTGAGTACTAAATTTAAAGGCTGCATAGAATTGATGACACGTTGCAACATATAGGTTGTGTGTGTGTAAGTGCTTACGATGTAACGACCAGGTTTACAGTTTAGGGTTGGACCACACTCTTACAGTGTGTGTGCATGTAATAGCGTTAAACCACATAACGACTTGAAGCCTTAAATGAGCAAACAGTATTACGAGCTACAGCTATTACACAAGTGTGGAGGAGTGACATTCACCACACATCCCCCCTCTGGTTTTTATGACCCTAAAGCTAATTATAACAGAGGTTGATAAGAAATCATACAGTTTAAATATTCACTAAAATTTTTTAAAAACTTTCAAAACTTCATGACACACTTGGCCTGTCACAGGAAATATTCCGCTAACACATTTACTGTTACTGTAAATCTGTTTACAGACTTCATTAGTCCTAGACTATTGACATTAGCTTGATTAAAACCCGTCTTTTAAAATCGAAATCGAAAAAAATCGAAAAAAATCGAACTTCTAATAGTCGAGCTGATAACAACAGTCCAAAAACAGACTAACAGCAGTAACTGTGGTGTCACCTGCCTTCAGATAAAGTACTGTAAGTATAAAGGATAGCCTACCAGTTAGCATAGCTACCAGTTTGCCAGCAAGCGGCAAACTGGTAGCATGTCAAGCTGTAAAAACATGGATGACTTTATATTTTTGTACGCTTTTTACATTTTGTACATGTTGTACACTGTACTTTGTATTCAAATGAGAGTCAGGCTATCCTTTATACTTACAGTACTTTATCTGAAGGCAGGTGACACCACAGTTACTGCTGTTAGTCTGCCAGCAAGCGGCAAACTGGTAGCTCAACAAATTATGCATGTAAACATAGTCAGTGTCCTTTAATTTTGAAATTTCAAAACCCAGGGGGGTTTTACTACAGGGGCTGTGTTTAAAAAAAATCACAAGCAAATTCGAGGGCCAAACAGAGCCTGTTTTTTTTATCCAAAGGGGTGATTTATTAGATATGGCTATATTTATTAGAAAATTATTAGATTCACCTCAGTTAGTTCAAAATGTACAAAATATTTTGGTGAATTTATGACGAATTCATGTGACCTGTGTTGATAATGTAATTAATGACCTGACTACATAATCCAAATAAGAAAAGGTTCTGATAATATTTGACACAACTTTCTTTAGAACAAACAACCAGCTGCAGAACTACTAATTACTCCAAACAAAGATCAACGTTATGCAAACACACATGCACAAACAATAGGACACATGCCGGCGGTGTGCATAACGCTTTGGTTCGCTGCATGTTTGGCGTGGAAAACACCTTCTGCATCTGTCCACACTCTCTCCCCGTGTCCTCCAGCCTCCCTGTCTCCCTCCTCTGTTTCTGCCTTCTTACATCAAAGCTATTTGTGACGCTAATTATCAAGCGACACACACTCACGCAAGCAACCTGATCATTGGCGTGTAAATTGCAGGTTGTTCTCTCACAAAAGATCGCCACACTGCCTTCGACACCATAATTATATCACACGCACGCACACACACAGACTCTTGCATGCTGTGTAATTACAGGTAAAAGGAGCTAATATGAGCAGCAGGTGGCTGCGGTATCATATAGTCAGCCTGCCCTTGATTGGACATTTAAACACACCTAACGGACACAAACAGAAGCTGCTTGGTTGGTTTTTAATGGTATGTAGCTACTTCAAATGTGCTTGATTTAAAAACCAAAAAAGAAATAAGTAGACAGGTTTGTAACATTGCCAGATAAAATCATAATAGCATATATAATAGCTGTTTTTTCTGCTAAAGATTGCTCCTTTCCTTAAGCGTCACAATTAAAAACAAATTCCTGTTCCAAGTCCTGTGGGTGTGTTGTTATTTTAAGGTTTCCTTGTTGAGAGTCTTTGAAAAGAAAAACTGAAGCACTGAAGTTGTTGTTACTTCTACTTTTCATCAGATTTGTGTATCTTATGTGTTGTACATGTGGATTCCAATAAAGAAAGAATCCAAATTCCCCAGTAAAAAAACCCCCAACAACAACAAAGAACATCAGCAGCTTCTAATGAAGGAAGACTGGGGTTTATGTTCCTGACTTGTTTGATGGTCATATAGCATATAAAGCAAGAAACTGACCCCCTACACCTTTCTGACGCCTGATGGCGAGGTCTGCGACTTCCCGAAAATGACGATCAGACAACTGAGCATAACACTATGAACATCTCTCATGGAGAGACTGTTGGGAAGACAGCTAAAGATCCATTTCTCAAGAGTGGAGTTCAAACCACATTGAAAAGTACAGCGGTGGACCGCTGGACTGTGTGACTCTCGCGGACCCACCCACTGTTCCCAGTAAATGCTGATGCTGCACCGTGTGTGTTGGATGTACACAAGGGTAACTGCTTGCAGAATACTATGTGCTGTATCTTTCAGTGTTGTATTTCTGGTATCTAGGCTTCTGCACCTTTTGCACCATGCTCATCCAGACAAGCAGAAGATACTTATTTGAAGTGGGGTTGAATGAGGCTCTGATGTATAGCCTTTTTTTTTTACTTGCAGGAGAGTTTGGTTCACCAATTCGAAATTATTGCACTGAGACCTGTCTGTTCACGAGTGGTTCATGAGTCCATTGAATTACAAAATACAGTGATGACATTTTAATCAAACAAAAGGATTGCATCGGAAATACTGAATCCAGAGATTTATAGCATATGCTGAGTATCATCATTCCATGTTCATACATATTGACATTGACGTGTTGTGTGCTTATTTGAATCCCAGCACTGAAACCACAAAGGAGGTTTTCATTTGTAATGTGAAATACTATTGGTTTATTTAAAGGTGACATTTTCATTTATTGCATGCAACCAGCTCTGCATTCACTCTGCATTCACAACAGAATCACTCATGTTTACACTGTTAATATGTCATTTAGCCACAGCAGTACCAATGTGAAGACACGCACACACACACACTTAGACCACTGTGGTGAAAGGAGTTTAGAGGCCACAGTGTTACTGCCAAGAGGTCTGTGGTGAGCGGCTCGCCACAATGTTGGACCAACCCGAACACACACACACACATACACACAAACAATGTGGTATTAAAACAAGCCAAAATGAAGAAGTGCTCTTCCTCTTTTCAGCAGTGTGTGTGTGTGTGTGTGTGTGTGTGTGTGTGTGTGTGTGTGTGTCCTCTAACAGTTTTTTAAATGCAAAACATGTACTCTCATCTGATGCCGTCCACCACGGAACTGGTGCTGTGCCAGACTCTTTCCACATCAACACATGCTTTTCTCATCAGACACCGCTGAATTGTCCTTAACTGTGATGTGTTCTTCATTCCTCTTGTTTTATATATGTGAAGTATCACTGATCCTTTCAGTTTGTCCCGCTCAGCGTTTTCTACACCTGCCCTGTCCACCATAAAGGGAGCCACCATGGGGGCAGAGGATGTGAACACCCAGGGGCCCATGCTCAGTGGGGGGCCCTACTACACCCAACTACAGCAGGATGAGTAGGGAAAAAACCCATCAACCACCCATAATTAGTCCCGGTTCTGTGCGGACTCATTTCCAACTTTCTCAAAACTCGAAAATCAATAAGTTCTGAGTTTTTTGATGGCATTTAAAAACGTAGTGTATTATTCATCACGTATTTTGTTTTGTTATGCATTGTGTTCATAATCAATAACATGTAATGATAGCTGTTGGTTTACTGTTTGCAGATCAGGGTACATACATTTATTACATAAAATTACATACACAATTTTTCCATAACCTCTGATACGACCCATGGAAGCATTTCCTCAAATAGGTGTCAAGAAATATGCCACGGATAAAGTGTAAAAATAGATGCTAAGCTAAAGATTTATTTGGTCAGGTTTCAAAAGAGGTATAAAATAATCAAAGTGCTTTTGTTAAGGTAATTTAAGGTAAAAGGTAAGGTAAAATAACTTTATTATGTTCCTGTGTCCCCATGTTTATTATTGTGACCACAGTCACAATAATAAACATGGGATTAAGATTGTGGAATGCTGACAGTAAATGGGAAATGGGAAATGAAGAGTTGTCTACCAAGTCCAATGTATTGTTGACCCACCTATTCATAATAGCATAACTTAAAAAAATCATTTACATTATAAAATGTTGGACTGCCCCTTTAACCTTTCATTTTTGTCCATGAGCTCATTAAGCTGCATTTTTGGATACTCGTCCCAGGGTTAGCTCATTCCAAACTCAATAAATGATGAATTATTATATCTTGATCAGTGGGGGTCAACATGGGATTTCGGGGCCAAGACGAGGTCCCAGCAGGATTTCGGGGGGGAGGTTGTTTTGCATTTCCTGAAGCAACTGCAGAGTCCTGGCAGGGCCTTTTACATATTACTGGAATATCCAGTTGTTAGCAACTGCAGCATCTGGTTTCAATATTGTGTGAGCTGCTACTAGCTAATTGTTCAGTAACAACTGCCACACACAAAAACACACACAGAATTGAATGAAGTCAGACGACATTAAACTGACATTCATTTCCTGGAGACTACAAATAGCCTCACCCTAGCTTTAAAGTATGTCTTCACTTTAAAATTTCATTGTTGTGTAGTAGTTGTAAGGAAGGCCCCCAAATGGGTTTGTGTTAACCAACAACATGGCTAATACCTGGCTCACATACAAATACAGACAAATGCACACATTTCATTTTAATGGCTACCAACTGGTGCTGGTTTAAATTAGGAGGAATTACACTATCAGACACATGTGATCATACAGGCGCAAAAACACACACACACTGAAACACTCATTTTGCTCAAACAAGCATTTAACAATATGACCCCTTTTAATCAAACAGTCAGGATTTACAACTCCGTTGCTCATCTGTAATATATTATTTAGTTTTGTATTTTGTAAATTCTTACTCATCACTGACTAAGCTACATAGTCTGATTGCATGTGTTTGTGTGCGTTTGTTGGCTCATGATGCAAACTTTGAGTGGAGTACAACAGCATGTGAATCACCCCAGCATGTGACTCTGGCCTCAGTGGTGTGAATCGGTTTCACAGTGACCCCTAAGGGTCAGAGAGAGTGCAGCACCCCAAAACATTTTCTAAAAAGTCTGTCTGCATATAATATGGATTCGAGGAAGCACAACGCGAGGGAAGTGGTTTAAAAGGTTGCCTGATAAAGCTTGAAACTGTCAGACTTGTGAAGCTTGATAAGTAGTTATAAAGGCCAGTCTGAATTAAGGTAGTAGTGCATCTCAAGTCAGTGGGGCACATCAGAGCAGTTTAGCAATTTGTGCAGATGAAATGTAGATTTAAATGAACAGAGAAAAAAACTACAGTGAGAGTCTCAGCAGTATTTTGGGTGCTTTGGGTGGCTTACGTCGAATTGTGCGTGTGCTCTTCACCGAGGGTGGGGCTCAGGTCTCACACAAAAACACAGCTGAATCGATCAAAACTCAAAGTAGCCGTGTGCAACCCCCACATCGGCAGACTGTTAACTTCCAGGTAGATTTGAAACACTTCACTTTACAAAAGGACTGAATGTTCTGTTTTACCTAAACAATTTTTGCTTCAAGAAAGTGGTGTGCTTTTGATCAAATTTATCAATATTCACTCAACTTTTAATATTTTAACTATTAAACTGTTATAATTTTATTCATCCACCACATGATTAGAAACTCTCCAGGTGAAAAAATTTGGTTAAAAACGGAATTCCAAAAAAATCATAGAAAAACTAATTTGGGGAAATATAAAACAGAATGTGGAGAAAAAAAAAATCATGGAGGATTGTGTCGTCTATCATGAAGCTCATTTTGCAGCCTCATACTCCACTGCTGGGTCACCTCACACGTCTGTGTGCAAGGAAGCTTGTCGTTTTATACGAAGCGGATTCTGCATGCAAAGCTGTGAGATGACGCAGCTCAGTTTCAAACAGGAAGAGGATAATCACAGGGCAACAAACAGCGAGTGTGTTGTGCAAGCAGTGAAAAGTGACTCTGGGCCTATTGTGAGCACTGACAGTTATATGATGCAGGCTGAAAGGCAAACAAAAAGAAATGTGTGTGTGTGTGTGTGTGTGTGTAGCCACAGACAGCAAGTCTCCTTGTCTGCTGCCCCTCAAATAAATTCTATTCTGTTTTTTTCTACTAATACAGCTACTGGAACAATCAAATATATTGACCTACACGCGCCCACACACACAGACACACATGCACGCACACACAGATGAGTCCAGTCATGCACTTGAGATGTGTATTGGTTGAGTTCTCTACAACTGGTCCGATATGCAACATTATCTGGTCACATACTGGCTCCACCATGGACACACACACATTCAAATTTTAAAAGAAACAGTGTTGTA
Source organism: Psettodes erumei (assembly GCA_016785225.1). Lineage (NCBI taxonomy): Eukaryota > Metazoa > Chordata > Actinopteri > Pleuronectiformes > Psettodidae > Psettodes > Psettodes erumei. The sequence continues at coordinate 109,682 of JAFBJZ010000433.1, forward strand.
CGAACACACACACACACACACACACACACACACACAGCTGCACAAACTCTGCGTCTGCTGGTCTAGGCCAATTGATCCCAGGTTCGGTGCCACAAAGCTTTGAATCCAGTGCAGATAAGAAACATAGATATACACAGACCAATACACACACACACACACACACACACACAGGACAGACACACAGACTCCAGCCACATCTATAGTTGCTACTATAGTAATTTATTTAATCGTATATAATCTCAAGTTTGGATGCAGGAGGGAGGGTAGACGCAAAGCCAAACTCCAGAAATCAGAAATCTGGACTTTTGGTCTTTCTGTCTTCACTATGTAATTTATGCATTTGCAATGCATCCAGGCTTGTTTGCTTGTTGCTTGTTTGTGCCACCTTTCACATTGGTTTCATAATTACAAGATCAACATATCTTAATTACGAGACAAGGTGTCAAATTATTTATTCAGTCTGTGAATGCAATGAGGTGAGTATTTAAGCAACACTTGCTTACTAAGGAGAAGAAAAAGTGGTTGGGGGGGAAGAGTTGACATGGATCCAGAGCAGATGAATAACAATTGGAACCTATTCCTTTTTTCTCCAGCATCTCCTCCAACCTGCAGTCTCAACCTTCCACCCTTGTGTCCTCGTTCATCTCTCTGTCAGTCCATTCCTGCTGTGTCGCCTTCAGGTTCTGCTGCTGGGAGCAGGATTTCTCTCCTGGAGAGAAGCCCTCCCACCACTGTTTCTGGTGAACCCTGTAGCTTGTTCCACTGCTTTTTGGTCTGGGCAACTTCAGCGTCAGCGTTCACCTCCTTCAGGTGCTCTGGCCAAGCAAAGCAGGGGGCTCCTGCTTTTTTGATCTCCTCCTGAGCTTCCTCTTTGCCAGATATTTCTTCAGCTTTGTTTTCTTCTTTTTTAACAAAGCTCTCTCTTCAGTTTCACAGCCACCATCTCATACTGTGAAATGAAAGCCTCTTGACTGCTGACCTTTTGTTTAAGCTGTGGTATTTCACTCCAAAGAAGAGGATCTTGTTTCTCCTTCTGGCTTTCTTCTGGCCTTCTCGCCCAAGTCTGGTTGTTTCTGCACCAGCAGCCGTCATACACCCCATCTCTGCTGGTTCGATGTGCACGTCTGCTGCTCCTTGCCCCTGTGGGTTCAGCACCACTGGTACTTTGATGGAACCCTCTTCTCCTTCCCACTAGCTGTCAAACTCTGCTGTAGCAGCTGCATCTGAACCTTCTGCAGGTTGAGGTTTTCCACCTCTGCGGCCTGTGCAGACTGGGTCCTCTGGCTGGTGCATTCATCTTCAGTGTTGCAAGCTGGGATCTTCCTGCATCCTCATTGGTCTGGAGATGCACAGATGCACAGATCTTTGTGAGCCCTTCACATTGCTGTGGTGGAGAGGTGCTTGTAGTTGTCTTACCACTGCAGGAACTATGGGGCCGTTTTTAGGGGGGCCAGAACCATTGAGCATGTCCCCACCAGAGGAACCCTGAATGTGATTTATGGGGTCTTTTTTGGAGCTGAAGAAGTTCCTGCTCCAGGCTAGGTACTTCCGTGCAGCCCTGAAGAAAATGTTAGGTGGTGCTTGATGCTGATTGATGGCTGCTTCATGCTGGAGGTGACAACAACAAGTGACAGCAGTTTAGGCCAACACAACTAAATTGTCACTGGCACCATAGAATCTTGCAATCCAACTCATAGATAAATTGTCCGATCTGTTGCATTTACAACTTGCTGGTCTTGGTTCCCTTCATTTGACACTTTTGCAACCCTAGGCCCTAACATTCAGTCTAAGTGCATTAATTAGCAAATTAATTGTGACAGCTTTGCATTTGTCAGTAAACAGGTGTGTACCAGTTGTTTGATCAGCATGAAGCATTGCAGCATTTTTAAATTTTTCTCGTTTTCTAAAATCCTCAAAATATTACACTCCCACCTGATTGGCTGAACTAGCTGACAGCTGTATTTCTAAATGCTCCACTCTGTAATGCATCACTATCTGTCTTCAAATGTGACAAAGAGCAGTCTGCACACAGAGGAGGGAGAGAGAACCGAGACTGATGGCATCACTCGGCCATCCCTGAGGGACGAATGAAACCCTTTTAAAGCCTCTATCACTCTGTCTCTCTCTCTCGCTCTCGCTCTCTCTCTCTCTCTGTCCCTCTATCATCTCTTCCCCCAGTCTTCCCCGTTCGCTATCTACCTCTTTCCCCCTCGTCCCGTCACCCTATCAGCCAGGACAGGCTCTGCAGTCGATAGGGCCATTAGTAAATAACAGATACATAATTTATTAAATATCCTTAGATACATATTTCAGCATTGAATTACCAGGCAGAGGAGAGGAAGGGGGAAGAGAGAGGGAGGGGATGGGTGGGAGCAGCTGACACTTACATCAGTGACTAGTTTGCAATGAGATTTGAATGAAATAAATAAAATATTTTATTATATTAAGCAAGTGATTGCTAATAACAAGGTAACACATTTAATCCCAATGTAAACATGTAATAAATGGTGTTTATAATCCAGTGTAAGCAGCTATAAAGATAGCTTAAGTCTTTATTTACTATTTGTTGGTAGTAGCAACTCCCTTGAAGACATATTTTATATTTCATTATATTATCTGTTTATACAACAGCCTCCCCTTATGGGTGTCCACATGAGAAGTTAAATACATTAATTAACCTTCAAATGATCTCTTCATACAAATACATCATAGTGTTTTATGCAGTATTTAATACATGTTGATATGTTGCTCCGCAAAATTCTGGATAGGAATGTTATTGTCAAGTGAAACTTATAAACTTTCAAAGCAAGAAAGAAATTCTAAATAATAAAATAGCAAAAGTAATAAAATATGTAACAGAATTTTAAGATAAAAATAAAATGAATCCTCCAAATTGGCTTAAAACTGAGTTCAGATGAAAGATTAATGAATTAGCATGGGATTCTGCTTACATGCATCAACAATGATAAACTCCACCCAAGGTTCATTCCTCAAGCTATGATTGGACAGTTGATTTGCACTGAAATTTTTCCTTTAAGGACAAAAAAACATAAAGAAAGAAAAAGCCCCCCAACCTCCTCCTGAATACTGACAATGCCGTGTTTAGCAGTGGCAGATCTGTACTGCCCTCTGCTGGACAGCACTGACATGCCACACACGTCTTCACCGAAAAAAAAAAAGTTGTGTTAATGTTAAATTATTAAATACAAAATGCTAAATAATTCTCCTTGTGCTTTTCGTTTTACTAGCATTCAATAAATGCACACATTGAGAAAGATTCACGGACTCAAGAAGCAAGTAAATTTCAGCAGAAGTTCTTGTCAGATAGCTTCAAAAACCATCTTCCCCCATACCTTCTCCATGTGAGATAATAACTTTATTAAGAATAATGATTCTTCCTGTCGCATGATGCACAGCAGTCCCACACCCAATTCACGTGGAGCTAAATGCCAATGTCGTTATGCTAACATGCGCACAATGGCCATGCAAAGATGCTGATTCTAAGTAAGATGCAGCAACTGAAGGGAATGTCATTCAAAGTCGGACCTCCCTTAGTGTGCTTGTGTGGCTAAAATATTTTCACAGCAGTTGAGTATACCATTTGGACAGGTATAATTGTCTTTTTACTGGATTGCATGACAGTTTTTTCTGAATTTTTTTCGATCAATCAGTTACACCTCAACAATGCAGAGAGAATCTTCGCTATGGTGTTTTAAACCATGCATCCTCTGCAACGTTTAACACACACATATATGTGTCATCCCCAGCACCATGCACTCAATCACACAGTTTGCAGAAGTTGAAGTTCCACACAGAACGGTTGCTGCTTACCACACAACCACAAGATTAACCATAACACACACACACGCATACCTACAGAGGCACCCACTTCCTCTCAGGCCTGTGAGAATGAGGAACAGTAGCTACATCAGTGACCAAAAAAAGAAACACATTTCAACCCCCACTAACTAATGCTGAGGAACAGTCTCACAGACTTGCAAAATCACATGATGGTTAAAGTAAGGCCCTGCCATTAAAATGGAAAATTAGTGTCATGGTCATTTGCCAGACCATATTTGATTGTAATTTTCCAAATGGTTTGGCTTTTTGGTCAGAAATTGTAAACACGTAACCTAACAGACAGATTTCTAAATGTTTTTCTCTGTAGATAGTATTTCTTTTTTTTTCGGTCCCTATAGTAAAAAATTCAAAATTAGGGTTGGAACTGGAAATTTGGATGGAACAATTAATCCAGCCATCTGACCCTCCATCCATTATCTTCCACTTATCCGTAACTGGGTTGTGGAGGCAGCAGACTGAGTAGGCCCAGGCCAGCCAAGAGATGTCTCTCCAGCAAGTCACGGGTCTACCACTGGACCTCTTCCCAGTCGGATGTGCCTCGTATACCTCCAAGTTCATTCTCCCCAGCAACGTCCTTCTCTCTGGCAATGTTTTCCAGTTCCTCTTGCAGGACCCTGAGGCATTCCCAGGGTGGCTGAGAGATATCATCTCTCCAGTGAGTCCAGGGTCAACTACTGGGACATTTGGATGTGCCCAGTATACCTCGAAGGAGAGGCACCCAGGAGGCATCCTAACAAGATGCCCCAACATCATCAACTGGCTCCTTTCAAGCAGCAGTGACTCAATTCCATGCAGCATACCTGGATGTCCAAGCTGCCCACCCTACATCTCAGGCTGAGCCCAACAACCCAATGGAGGAAACTCATTTCAGCCACTTGTACACACAATGTCATTCTTTTGGTCACTACCCAAAGCTCATGGCCATAGGTGAGGGTTGAAACATGGACAGACAGGTGCTCCTTCTTTACCACAATGCAGCATCCTGCATTAGTGCTGCCACCACTCCAATCTGATCAAACAATTTAAGTATTGATATGTCATCTGACCTTTACATGCGTATAGTGAACGTCCTGATCTACAAGCAGACTGCTTGTGTATGATTGCAGCCTCTTGTGATGTAATGTGCAGAATCTGCGGAATTCACATCAGCACTCTGATCACATGAAGCATGAACCAACAAAGTCAAAATGACTTAGAAAGCCCCACTTTTATGAAAAACTCGCACTGACCATAATGTTTTGTCTGAAAGTGTAAAGTCTGTCCTGGTTCACAAACGGCAAGCCATCCCATAAATATATGGATCACTGCACACACCTTTGCATCTCCCTGACTTCCACTATTTTCCTCACATACTAATGTGTGAATATTTATTCATATTTGATGCCTTTTTAGATAAAAATCAATGAGGTAATCAAGTTGTCGCTATGAAATCGGCACCACAGTGGCATTTTGCATATTCACCGCCGCACTCATCATTAAAAACACATCCATCGACGCCACCATCTCCAGCTTGCTTTTAATTAGTTTGAGCAAACATATTGAGCTGTGCCATGCACAAACACACACACACACACACACACACAAGCACACAGAGGCACAAGCCAGCACGTTCAACTGCGAGGATGTCTGCACAGCGATTGTGCTGAATCAGTATAATTTTCGTAGAAGTCTGTTTTGGTCAGTTCAAGGAAAAAGTAAGATGTGTACATGGCAAAATTCAGCAGACATCAGGATGAAAATCAAGGTGCCGATGGCTCTGTCAATATATGGTCCATTTTCATCCATTGCCACAAGCTGATTTTCTTTGGTCTTTATACCATTTTCAGCAAAAGTTTACTTTTTGTCCCTCATGAAATTTTCCATTTATCATCAGAATTTTTTTAAAACATTATTTGTCATAATAACCTATTTTATTTCAGGTTTATACTGTTTTTTTTCACATCGCACTGAAGCATCCGAAGTCCCCAAAGTCGCCAAAGAACACCAATCACTGACTCCTTGTGTTTGACCCTGTGTTTCAACTGTGCATCCCTGTAGCCCCTGATTACTGAGGTAACTTCAGGTTCGACCCTGGGTTTACTTTCAGGGGGCTTACAATCTGGCAGGTGTTTTTTTGGGTGGCCATTGATCCACACAAACCATGCACTGGTCATGTGGATGCCTGAAACCAGCCAGCAGAGCAGACAGAAGAGAAGAGAAGAGAGGATCGAAAAAAAGACCTTAGAACTGGCATGGTTGGCATTATGTCCAAAATAAAGACAATTTTGTTCATACAAGAACTGCCCATTTATACATAGAAACAAATCCCTTTGTTTTTATGATCCTCTTCGGCCTGAATTTTAATTTTTTTCCTGTTCCATCCCAGTCACATGATGAAATCTTTGAAACTGACTTCCATCCTGCCGGAATCCCGACCCACAGCATTTCCAACCCAAAACACGCTGACACGCTGTGTAGGATGATGCCCCTGTCTGTGTAACTGTGAAACCTGCTGTTAAAGCAACATGTTGTTTTAACAGTAAATGCCTGACCGACATCACAGCTGCTCACATTAGAAGAGAAAAGCTTCCAGGCTGATGGATTTTGAATATAATATAACAGCATGGAGCACTTAACAAGTCTAATGTACATAATGTGTGAATTTCCTCACTTTGATTGCGTCCATGGTTTCTCTGGGAATATGGAAATGTGTGTGCATATGTGCATGTAAGTGCCTTTGAAGCTGCTCTCTGAGCCTCCACTTGCTGATGGAAACCCTCTCATGTGTCAAAATGACCACATCGCCTCTCACTGCCCACACACACACACATTCTCACACAGACGAGCACGCACACGCACGCACGATATTCCCCCACAAAGCCACAGCGCATCTTGGGAACCATTAAGGAAACTGGAGACCACCGCGGTGGGCAAAGGACACAAACACAGGGGGGAGAGGAGGAGGGCAAGAGATAGAGATAGATGATAGAGAGGGAGAGAGAAGGAGAGACGGTGTGAAACCGAGGCAGGCTGTAGGAGTCGGGTCATTCCTCTGTATTGCTTTGTTATGATTTTCATACACAGATTATAATGTATATGAAACCACTTAGGTTAGAGGTTAGACTGCGGAGCTCGGCTTTGTTTTTTATATCAACCATTTTTCCAAATAATGGACACAGTATTTTGTTACATTACACTTTTTACGCAGTGTTGGCAGTTTGTTATCTAATATGGCTGCAAAGTTATTTAACATGCTGACACATGGTTTGATTTCGGAATTGAGTTAACAGTGTTAAATTTTTCATGGTGAGAAAAGTACATTTTGGTATGGACTGTGGTTTATTGTGATTCATCCACAAATTGACAAGCTCTTTCGTTACTTTTTTATAACGGCATTTAAAATTGCAGGGTATCTTAGTTCAAGTATTGGCTCAAGCAAGCTCTATCAGATAGCCATGACCTCTCTTAACTTTTTTTATGGCTATTAGTGTCCCAAAATTCAGTATTTTCTGGTCACACAGACATCACAAAAAGACATGTGCAAAGTGCAAAGACAAGACACTGTGACAGAAGCGCCAGACAATAGAAATAAAAGAAAAGAGAGGAAAGAGATAGAAAAAGATGGTGGTGAGAGTGATGCGGCGGGACAGCTTGGAGATTGTTGCCGATATCGACACCAGCGGAACCGAAGAGGCTGCACTTTTAATGCTAACCACGTTCAAGGTTCTTTATTGTCATGTGCACAAAATTACAGGAGTAGTCATGCAATGAAATTCTTGGGGTCTCAGGCTCCTTCGACATTGCAATATAGAGAGTGAGGTTAGAAGGAAGAAAGAGAGAAATAGAAAATAAACATTGTAGTGCAAATGAACGCAGTAGTGCAAATAAACAAATAAAATTAAAAAAATAAATAGTGGTATAAGTGGTGGATTGACTTTTATGGTGCAGATGGAGTTTAAGTGTATATAAAATGTAATAAATAACAAAAAGTGATGAAAGTGGCAGCTCAGGAGTTTAATAGTCTTATGGCCTGTGGAATGAAACTGTCCCTGAGTCTGGTGGTCCGAGACTGGATGCTGCGGTACCGTCTGCCAGATGGCAGCAGCTGGAACAGTTTGTTGCTGGGGTGGTGGGGGTCTTTAATGATCCGGTTGGCCTTCTTCCTACATCGCTGGCTGTAGAGGTCCTCCATGGATGGCAGCTTCGTCCTGGTGATGTGCTGCGCAGTTTTCACCACCCTCTGTAAGGTCTTACGGTTGAGGGCGGAGCAACTGCCGTACCAGGTGGTGATGCAGCCAGTCAGGATACTCTCGATGGTGCATCTGTAGAAGCTGCAGAGTATCCTGTTGTCCATGTTGAGCCTCCGCAGCCTGCGGAGGAAGAAGAGCCGCTGTCGTGCTGTTCTTGTGATGATATTGGTGTGTAGGGTCCAGGTCAGATCCTCACTGATGTGGACCCCGAGGAACCTGAAGCTGCTGACTCTCTCCACCGTCGTCCCGTTGATGCTGATGGGTGCGTGTCCTTCACCCTGCTGCTTCCTGTAGTCCACAATCAGCTCCTTGGTTTTGTCGACGTTGAGGTGGAGGTTGTTGTCCTGGCACCAAGATGTCAGGGCTCTAACCTCCTCTCTGTACGCCGTCTCGTCGCCGTCGGTGATCAGGCCGATGACGGTCGTGTCGTCTGCAAACTTTACGATGGTGTTGGAGCTGTGTGTGGCCACGCAGTCGTGCGTGAACAAGGAATACAGCAGGGGGCTCAGCACGCAACCCTGGGGGGTGCCGGTGTTGAGAGTCAGGGTGGAGGATGTGGTGGTGCCCATTCGCACTACCTGGGGTCTGCCCGTCAGAAAGTTCAGGAATAGATCTTGCCTGGCAAAGGCTTCCTCTGATAGGTCTAATTATAGTGGGTCACCACAGCGATTTGATAGCCAGGAAGTATCGTCTCCCACTATCCTAGATGGAGCTGATCACGTGGCCTGGTTTCACCTGAGGAAAGCGTATTGATGATCAGGTTCTAATTACATTACACTCAGCACTGCTCTAATAAAGAGCAGAGGACTTCATACTGGATTCACTGAATTACTGCCCCTGTTAAAATGAAATGGTGTTGTCTGGTTCTCTGTTTCTTCAGGTCTGATTTAGTCATGGATCTGAGATTTCAGGTTAAAAGAACAGCTGTCCCAGCTGGCACCAGAGGCCTTCTCTCTTCTCTCTTTTAAAAGCTTTATTTGTGGAAAGCTCTTTTAACCATCACAGCATTCACAATTGTAGTATAATATTAAGGCCTCCACATAAGAGCAGGGCAGCTTCCACTTCCTCTGTCATTTGTGGTTGAAGAATTTAAGGTTGCAAAGTGCAGAGTTGTAATGACATACAGAATGAACTCTGAATGACTCCCAGGATGAACAAGTCAGGCATCACCAAAAGATCAGGATGCGAGTGGGCAGTCGACTCATTATTAGCACAAGTCAAAAACATGCTGAAGCTACGTGACATCATCGGGGCATCATGCACAGGAAGACAGACACTTCCCATTTCCAACAATGGGGGAAGGCGGGAACCAGGGAGAGAAGAGCCATGATCAAGGACGAGGTACGGAACCTGGAAGAGGAAGGATGAAGGTCGAGGGCAGTGAACCTACCCTCCCAAGGAGCCTGGACTAGATGGGATCTCCACAAGAGAAGGATCACTTGGGCAGATCTATGGAGACTGGAGCTGTTCTGCTTCTCTTTCCTGCTAAGATCAGTGTACAATACTCTCCCGACTCCAGCAAACCTGCACAAGTGGGGAATGAGAGAGGATCCATTGTGCAAGCTTTGTGGGAGAGACACTATGGCACACATCTTGTCTGGGTGTAAAACAGCACTCACTCAAGGGAAATACAGGTGCCATTACAAAGTGCTCATGACACTGGCTACGACACTGGAACAGGAGAGAAGGAAAAAACGCCATCCACCTCGGAAAACATCAATCCACTTCATAAGGGGAAAGGCCACCAGCCACAGTAGTATCAAGGAACACCCTACTAAAATAGGCCCGATCATGGGAAATGAAGGTCACCCTGGGCGGAAGGCTGCATTTCCCCCAAATTGTCCAGACAACCCTGGAGCCGGATGTGGTACAGTGGTCTGAAGAGGTAAAAAAATCGCCCTCATAGAACTTACAGTACCATGTGATGAGAGGTGTCAACAGGCCTTTGAAAGAAAGAGCGCCTTACCAGGATCTCCTGCATGACTGTAAGGGGAAAGGTCGGCAGGCTTGGCTGTTCCCAGTTGAAGTCAGCTGCAGAAGATTCCCTTCACAGTCAGTGTGGACAATGCTAACAACCACTGGAGTGACAGAGAAGTAGTAGGAAACAGCTGTTGCAGAAGGATGCACTGTTTTTCCTCTTTCTTTTGGTCCTCCCTTCCTCCTGTTCTCCAGGTATTCTGAAGATTGGCTCACACCTGAGCAAGTTGACCAGACTCCTGATTGGGCCGTTCAGAAGCTGGGCAGCCTATCACTAACCAGGAGACCCTATATGGCACCCACAGGAAAACTCCACCCTCTCTCTCATTTCCTGTTTGTTGACTGGGGTATGATGGTATATGGTGGAGGTTCAGGACAACGTGAGCATGGAGCACCCTTTACATTTACACACACACGTAGTGTTGGTTTTGTCTAACTCCCTAGGTTTATAGGTTGGTGCCACCTTTGTACTGTTTTATTGAGAACTTTCTTTTTCATAAGTGAGATAGTCTTTTGTTTTTTTTTTTTTTGATTTCATAGTCAGGGAATGTAGTGAAGCCCTGTTTTGTTTGTCCACTGTCCCGATCTCCACCAAATCGTTTTGTAGGTTTTTGTAACAGCGATGTCTGAATTTTTGGACTGTGAAATTCCACTGTAAATAAATTCTTTCGTACTGCAGCAACATTGTTTCCAAGACTTTAACCTTTAGCAGGAGGACCTGCACATGGCTAACAAGCTAACTGCTAGCCTAGGAAACCTGACAGGGCCTTGCGAGCAAAAGTTTTGTGGGCAATTACACCTTCAAAGCTGAATCTTTACAAAATGTGCTCATCTGGATTTGGCTAGTTTATCCAACTCTTTCTGAACAGAAAGCTCCATCAGGTTGGATGGGTAGCGTCTATGAACTCTTCAGGCCTCTCCACTGATGTTCTACATGGTTTAAGTGTGGTCTTTGGCTGAGCCACAAAAGCACAGAGAGGAAGACTTGTCCTGAAGCTGCTCCAGTGCTCTCTTGACTTCAGGACATTGTTGAACTCGTCAGGAACTAGTCCTCGGAAGCTCAAGCATTACACGAATGCTCCCAAACTCTGCAGTTGTCAGGCGCGGTGTCCCGACTGCAGTGCAAGAAGCATTGGACCCATGGAGTGAGTCAATTGCGACTGTTTCGGTTGCAACATAATTCCGAGCATGCCCAAGTCAAATAGCATTTATGACCAGGGAGCCAAAATGGTAGCAGCATAGGTTGCTTTGTTAGCCTAAACTGTGAATTATACGTTGTCAGTGGTGATGACTAAGAACAGAAAACTGCAACTTGTCACTTGTTGTCATTTCCTGCCACGAGGTACCCAAAAATCAGCATCAAGCACTGCTCAATGGTTTTTCAGGAAGTACCTCCCCTGGAGCATGAACTTGTTTTGGAACCTGTAAATTGCCCTTAGGGGGCTGTTGCTCTGGTAGTGATACACATAAAGATTCTGGATCCCATTAACAGGCCTTGTGTGTGAGTGAGCCCAGCTGGCAGTTCCTTCACAGTGTGGACATCATCAGGCCAAATACAAAACCTATTAAAAAAAAATGGTGTTTTTTAAGACAGACCTTTCTTGTCATTTATTGATTCTGGTCTGTTTTTGGGAAGCAAGCACACCTTTTTTAACCTGCAACTTTACTGTTATTGGGGGTTGTTTAAGGGAAAGGACTCCATGGGGAGCAGCAGAACGGACTGTTGGATGATAATATCGCTTTCTGCTGGAGGGGAAACATGAGCGGAAATCTTTAAGAGACAGAGAGGGTCCACATAGATCTCCAGGGCCACTTCTCGACCATTTTCTGGCCGGTGGTGATACACTATGCTCAGCTCCAGCGCTCTGCATGGATTGTTTCTTGAGCCAATCCCTTGTGAGTATTACAATCTAACTGTGTTAGAACACATGTGTGTGTGTGTGTGTGTGTGTGTGTGTGTGTGTGTGTGTGTGTGTGTGCATGTGTGTACTAATGAAGGCTTTTTGTGCTTCTGAATGCCAATACTGATATTCAGGAAAGACAAATCTTTAATTAAATGTGTACGTGTGTGTGTGTGTGTGTGTGTGTGTGTGTGTGTGTGTGTGTGTGTGTGGCTGATTCACATACACACCTGCAGTTATCTGCTCACTGCACTTCTGCACACACACACACACACACACACACACACATATACATATACATATATAATATTTGAGTATTTGAACACTCGTTACTCTTTAGTGGATTTTCCACACTAGACATGATCGTTTTTAGATGCAGATGTAATAATGATGAAATTATGTATTATATACAATCCAATGTTATTTGTATACTGCTGTATCACAACATACATTACCTCAAGGCACTTTACACAGTGTTAAAAAGAGAAACCCAACAGTTCTCACAATGAGCAAGCACTTGACAACAGTGGAAAGGAAAAACGTACTTTTAACAGGCAGAAACCTCAGAGAGAGCAGAGCTGGATTCTGACTTGGGCAGCCATCTGATTCGACTGACTGGGATGAAAGAGAGATGGGAGAAAGGGAGGGGGCGGTAGAGAGAAGAGAAGAGAAGGACAGCAGGAACTGTTATTGCTATGACTAGTGGAGGAACCAAAAAGCAAATCGCAAATTGGAGGCAACATGGACAAGGTAATTTGTTTATTTGGAAAATGTTGGCAAGCAAGGACTGGTTGAGGAAGAGGAGGGATCCAAAGAAGTGGAGAACAGGGCAGGGGTTTTAGGATCTAGCAGAGGGAGGTCGGGAGAGATTTGAGGCTGCATTACATTTAGCTTCACAAACAAGTCTCAAGCCAATCAGATCATAATACACCCAGAAAATAAAATTATGGACAAAAAAACATAATAAGGTGGCATCCCTGCCACATCTTAGAGAAACATAATATGTTCAATTTTTGAAAGCTTTTTCGATTATTACAACTTAAAATTCTTTTTTTTCATGTTTGCTTGGTCTGGCCCCTTGTTTGTGCAATGCACTTATCATAAGCCTTTAGGACTCCTTGACTGAAAGAAAAACAATACTGCCCCCAATCCTAAAATACATAACACATTTTATACATGTCTGAAAGTGTACTTTTTGCTTTTTTGCTATTTCTTTTTTTGTTTTGTTTTTAATCATTAAGCTCATTAACCATTTTAGTTTTTAAAAGCCTCCCATGGATAGGTGTTGCAAATTAGCAGTCTGCTATAAACACTGAAAGCAGTGCATCTGGGACATGTGCATGATTAAATGTTATGGTACCAGTGTTACTGTATGTCTATGTCAAATAAAACAACAATTAAATAAATAAATAAATGAATAAATAATGGTTGATCAGTTGTCAGAGGGGGAGAGAGAAACCAGGAGGTGTCGAACATATTGGTGCAATTAAACACTCTACACTGATTCTTCTAATGAAGATGATGCTAGTCATAACTTATGCACTAGTAGTATCACCATCCATTATAATATTAATAATGATATTAAAGGTTGAGCAGTTGTCAGATCTGGATCCTGCAGCTCCAGAATCAGGTGCCTGCAGAATGAGGACGGAGAAACAGAAAGAGTGGAGAAGCAAAAAACTATGTAAAAAGGTAAGGCACAAATATATGCATTACTATATGCATAGTAATACCAGGGACACTTTTCTACCAAATTGAACATATATCTATAACATTGTCCATCCTACAATTTTATTTGTATGGCCCACTTTTGTTTAAAAAAGGGGGGCATACACGCCACTCCTCAGACACTGTCTGTCAGTGTCATAGGAGTACCTGTTGCTGACATAATATTTAAGTGCTGTCTGGCAGTCTGTGGCTTTAGGATGAGTCTGTCAGTCACTGTAATTTCAATTGTGCTGTATGTCCTGTATGTGCAGCGTAATTGACAATAAAGCTGCCTTTGACTTTGACTTTCCTGAAGCATCATCTCATGATCAATTTGAGACTTTTTGTTGCCCTGAAAAAACATCCGTTGTGCAAGCGCATGTCTCCCCCCTCCCCAGCTCGCCTGTTGCTGTTTTGGCATCTGGCTGCTGTTATTTGTTTGTGTTTTGCCCATAGTCGGTTCCGCTGGGCCGCCTTTCCTCCAGCGTGTCACGACCAAACGTCTAAGCAAGAACTAACGGGCGGCCTCACGGGGGTCTGTGAGTGTGTGTGTGTGTGTGAAAGAGAGAGAGAGGATTTATTCAACAGTAGGTGTATGCACATGCACACATTTAAATTTTGTATGTACAGGCATGTATTTATGCCTGCATGTGTGTGTGTGTGTGTGTGTGCGCGCACGCGTGCACAGGTTCCCCAGGGTGAGAGCGAAAGGCTTAGTGCAGCAAAAGTACTCTGTGGCAGGTAAATAAATATGCATACACACACACACTCATACACAAACACCAGACTCTGTCTACTAACTAGCCGTGTGAAACCAAATCAGTGTGGGCCAAGGGGAGGGTGTGTGTCTATGTGTATGTGTATGTTTTAACGGGTTTAATTTTAACCAGACAACCAGTTGGATGACGCGAACTCACACCAGCAGAACACACACTCAGACTCTGAGACTGTACAGTGTTATTGAAGGTAATTAGAGTCCAGTCTCTCACTGAAGTGAAATCCTGACAACTGCAAACATCAGTTCCAACACTCCTGAAGTTTAACGCTGAAGACTTTATGAAGTTAAATGCAGTCAGTTTCAAAGGTGGATGTGGAACTTGTTCCAACTGTCAGCCTTAAGTTTATTATACATTTAAACATGGAAATGTAAATATGATGATGTAATGATTATTAATTGATATCTAACTTAGTGTAAAGAAGTTAAGGTATAAAAGTTAAGCCTGGTAACACTGCTCCAGCACCATGGACAGCGACATAAGGATGTTCTTTCCTGTGTGTGTATTTGCTCTGGTTAGACATTTTCAATAGACATAGGGGAAATATACTGCCCTTTTCTTCATTTAAGTGACTGCTACTTACTTTGCAGGGGGAGATTTTGCACGCAACATATAATTAAATTTATGATAGGTTTACAGTATACAGTTATGCAATTTTGATGCAATTGTCTCCTGCTCAAAAGCAAGGGGAGAGTACAAGAAAATAATAACAAGAAAATAATAATGTCATTACTATATCTATCTATCTTTGGTTGGTTTAAGGCTGCAGATACAGTCAACTTCCTAAATACTTTCTGTTCGAAGAACACAAAATCAACACACACTGACATCAATAGCTATGCTGCACATTGCACTTTATTCCTCATCTGAAGATGTAGTGGTGAAAAGAGATTTGGCATGCAACATTGCAAAAAGAAAAAATACTGTCAGTACATCTACACAGGCTGATCCTTTCAATTTGAGACAGAAAACAATATCTACATATACACAAACAGAGCAGACTGAAGGCGGCGCCTGTGTGAGTGTGATGCTCACACCCAGTAACAGTGATTTCCTGTCAGCCTGCAGCATCACAACAGGATGAATCCTTGTTACTGACAGCGACACATCACTATCAGATACAGTAGGAGTCTCTGTGTCTGTCCAACCAACAGGAACTCCGCCTACCTGCTTCACAGTGCTGAGCGTTAACATGAACCTGCACACCAACAAATACAAAGAGAGGGTCAATAGTTTGAAAATACACAATCTACAATAAAACACCACAATAAGAAGATAGGAAAGAGAAAAAGAAGGAACGACAGGGGGAATATTAACTCAAAGAAAGACACTGAACTCAGAAAAAATCTTTCATGCATTACTGAAAAAGACTCCTGCATCTCCAGGCCTGAAAATCAAGGCTATGTCCAAAGCTGTGCAGAGATAAACACGTGTCATGAGCATGAGTCCGACAGACAGACCCAAAGAAAAAAACTCTTGGATTACATGAAAGATGCCCAAGAAAAGGTGATGAATCAGGGTTAATTTTAACACTTTGAAACCTCATATTTTCCCCTTTATAAATAAGGTATGTTAACATCAAACAAGACAACTTTACAGACAAAACTAAGCAGTGAGTGCAGGGATTATATAAAACACTGGTTTCAAACAAGAAACAGTCCAGAACATAATCTCCTGCAAAACCACATCCTTAGCATAAGTAGCACAAGTAGCATAAATAATTAGTACAAATCGTTAGCTTCATATATGCTTACATGTGGACAAAAACAAGCTAACTGTTTGCTCTTCTTCCCAGTCTGTGTGCTAAGCTAAGTTAATCAGCCAATGGGGATAGCATTATGCACTGTGTTGCTTTAGGTGTTCCAAAAAACTTTCACCAGAATCCAAAGTTTTGGAGCCTCTTTTAACATTTAGCATTTTATCACACAAAGTGGATTGTCCGCTGACATCTTTGCCACATCAACTTGATGTGCTGTTTTAGTCTTCGTTTTTGCTTTAATCGTCCCACCTTGGATTTGCCTGACGAGAAAGGTGTTTTAAGGGTCTTAATTTGTTGTAGATTGGTAAATCAGCCGTTTCATATGTAAACCTGAGACTTCCCCCTCTAATAAAAACATTAGTATCCCCTGTCGGCTGCAGCCTCATGAACACAGCGCAGAAACATGGTGACACTTAGTTTTAGTAGCTGATGCACTCTTTTCATTTACACTCAATCAACTGTATTGATCCGGAAACCATGATTCACCAGCTACAGCTGCAGAACTGCATTTGGTGCATATTCACACACACACATACACACACACAGAGAAAGAGAAGAAAACAAAAGGGTAAAAAAGAGAGGAAAAGATCAGAAAGAGAGCAGGTGAAACTCAATCCATCCATTACCTTTGAGAGCAAGTGACCTCGTATGTGTGTGTGTGTCTGTGTGTGAGTCTCCCCTTGTGACTCTTTGCATCAAGGGAAGGGAAACTTAAATCAGCAATTAAGGTAAATAATTAACGAGCTGGACAATGTATTATTAATGAGACTGACGGCCTAATTGCTCTCCGCTTTATACAAACAGATACCACCTGAAGATAGATAGAGAGAGGTAAGGGGAGGGGGGATGATAACAAAAGCGGATGGTGCAAGGGGTGGTGCAACGGACAGATGGAAATGAAAGCAATGAAAGTAAAAATAAAGATGTGTACAAACAATCGTCACAGATGGAGACTGAAAGGCAAATGAATATATGTAATAATAAAAAAGGAAAAAGGAGCACATCCCAAGGTGATTTCAGGTCTTCAGTCACATGCAAAGCTTCATTGACATGATTAACAAGATATTCAGTGCAGATATTTCTGGTCTACTTAGAATGATGATCTCTTATTGTTTTCAATGTGCCCCCCTGACTTTTTCTTGTACACAACCATCAGGCCACTGTTTCCCAATGATCAACCCTTCCAGTCTAACAAGGTATCTGTTAAAGTAGGGGCTGATTTTCCAAAGGTTATTTAGGTTGTCAAGTGGAGGATTTTCTCATCATCTTTAGGGAAGCTGTCATGTAATCAACCATGCTCAGCTGCAGAGGATGAACCATGGCCTTTCCTTCCATCATTGGTACAAATTTGCTAACAAATACGCAGATTAGGAGGGAGGTGTTTGTCTGTTATGTTAGTTCAGAGTTCTCCAAAGCTGCATTGACATGATTCATACAGAGCCGGAGTCAGGATATAGTTATCCTTTGTTTTGAGTGAGAGTTTTGTGTTGGAACTATTTCTTGGGAAAGAGCTTGTCACAGTGACTCTGTCAAAGGTGTTTCCCAAGGTCTTGTCACAAGTTGCCAGGTTTGGTACCATTGTGAGAGCAAAGCCAAAACTTGAGGTCACTGAAGTGCTATAGCTATAGATGCAGGATAACTGTAATGGGTGGATGGCTATGCTGTTGTTTGTCAGCAAATAATTCCAAAATACATAAATTACATTTATGTCTGCAGCCTCTTGTTAAGTTGCAGGTTTTTGGATGGTGGAAGGAAACCATAGCCCCTGAAAAACACACACAGGGGTGAGGAGAGCATGCTAACCCAGAGAGAGAGACAAGCGAGTTGTTTCTTCCTACTTCCAGTCTAACCTCCAGCTATTAACACACAGACAAGATATTGATGCTTTAAAATCTAATTGTTTCTGTTTCCACACATTTCCCAAAACTATCCTTTAAATATTTTTGTCAGAACTGATAAATTTTAATTACATTGTTGCATTCTTCAGATTTTGACTGTATGTAATGAACATTGCAGCCTTTTAAATAAAAAAAGTATTTATTTTAATTCTGCAACTCTCCAAAGGTCTGTATTAAAATATAGATGATTGCATGCTCATTGTATGTGCAAAAAAATAAATACATAAGAGTATAGGAATATAAAATTTTCTTCCACAACAATATTCAAATTCTTACAAACGTGATATCTGTAGAGTGGAAAACATTGGTGATGTTTCTGTAATATTTGTGCCCAAGTGTCATCACTCTCCTCGTTCGCTTCCTCCACTTCACTTAGTGTATATCAAGTTGCCCAGACAGAAGCCTGTTAATTGCAGAGAGATTACAGTTTGAGTGGGTGAGAGTGTGTATGCATCAGGTTGATATTGGATTGAGATCATGTAGACTGCATTAAACACCTAGTGACATGTCTGTGCAGTGGAACACATGAACACACTGTCTGTCTGTCTGTCTGAGTGACTGGAGGAATGATAATCTGTATACAGTCGTGCACGTCGCTGCAACCTGCAGAATCACACTTCAAATCAATAACAATTACTGGTTCCCTCGCAGCTCAAAGTCCAAACTTCAGACCCAAACTATGTGCTGTCAATGCCTCAACATAACTAAACAAAATGTTAATCATGCACTGGGAAGTGAACATTTTGCAGGTATGTAACTATGCTGCTACATTCATTCCAAACATGAATCTACATGTATTTGCTATTTTAGAATTGAACTGCATATAAATGTATTTTCCAGGAGACAGTGTTGAGACTAATTGATCTCCTGATTCTGGAAATCCTGAACACAATTCATACCTAAATTTAAAAAAAACAACAACAACATTTCAATAAAAGTTTTTAGTCGCAACTAGACTCCCAGATCACTCACCTTCCTGTGCTGGTCACCAGTGTCACTGAGCGTTAGAACTGTCTCCGCTTGGTCTTGTTAAGCAGGTGGACGTAAACCTCTGGACTTTAGTCAGGCCCCGGACTTTGAAGAGAAGCATCTAATCTTTATGGCATGAGGTCAGTGCGGAGACATGAGCAGAGATAGGGCAGAGATATGAAGGAGGTGTCGCAAGAGCCAAGAGATACAGTCCTGCTTGCTGTGCCAACACATCAGGCTCTGTGCAATTTTGCATGTGTGGACCTTTGACGTGCCTGCACCTTTATGGATTTTACACATTGTGTGTGCAAGGTGTTCTCTCAAGAGTCTGTTAATTTTGAATCCCGCATGAAAAATAAAAGGTTGCAGCCCAATAAAGGAATAAAATCAATGAGGATGATGTGATTTTACACCTGTTTGTGCACCCTCTGCATCTCTTTACCTGATCTCCTTGTACTTTGCCTCATTGAACAGACTTAGCCCTTTGTTCCTCAAATTCAACCAGATTACATTCACATTACATTCAACCTGCAAAGTTTATCATCAGACAGGTAATCATTAGACTTGATATTCATTACTGAGGTCATAGTGCATAATGATTTTGTACTGGAGTGCATTATACCGACATGAGTTCCTAATATTCTAGCCGCTCTCATGTATAGAAATTGGGTGGACATAATATTCCAAACACCACACAAATTACATCACAATAATAAACATTAACAATTCAGTGAAATCCTCAAGACTGAACATTATTGTCATTATTGTCACACTAGACTGTACAAGTGGACCTCATGATGTGGCCAGTGAGTGTAAATACTTTATAATCCATACATTTTACTCTTAACATAATTTCCACAAACTAATATTATGCTGCATCGCCCCAACTGCTGTAGTAAATATTTACAAGTTAAAGTACTGCTTCATGAAATTGAAGAATATTTTAGTGACAGAGGATTTCGACAGAGAGTGAGGGAAGGAGTGAGATGAGCACAAATGGACGTAGCTTATAGTTCTGAAAACCTACGCCAATGCAGAAAACCTGTAATTATAGACCTGTATTCTATTGAAAAGCCATTAGGGGGCGACTCCACTTGATGGTTTGTATTGATGTCTATGAGAAAATGATTCTAATTGTCACTGGATTGATGACATCAGGAAACACACCAGCTCCACCCTGTCATCCAAATATCGTTACATTCAGTTTCCAAAAAAAAAACCCAAGGTGGCGCAGGCCAAATAGCCAAACTCAAGGCTTCAAAACGGCAGCTCACAAACCAAGGGGTGACGTCACGGTGGGTTGACACTTTGCAAAGACAGGAGAAAGAAAGAAATACTGGAGAAAAAGAGAGCTGGAAAAGTAAAGAAGGTGCATCTGATCTTAGTTTGATTTGATAGGATCCATCTTTTCATCCATCGTGTAGCTCAGGTAGTGTAAGAAGAACAAAGATTTAGCGGATCTCAGGGAAACACAGGAGAGTTGCAAGGAGGGCCAGAAGGAGGGACACATGAACAAAAATGAGGCGAAGAAGAGGTGGAAGGGAAGAGTGAATGCAGGTGCTCTAAAAACAACAGTACGGAGGACACAATTAAAAGCTGTAGTAATGCTTGTGACATATACTCATACTTAAATAATATAATAAATAAACATTAAATAAAATGGATTAAACTTCACACTGAGACATGATACTAATATTTTAAATCTCCATTATTAATACACATCTATAAACCTGTGGCCAAATCATGAAATATGTGCGTTACACAAAACGAGACAAGCAGCAAAACACTGGAGATCGCTTTACCCGTTGGTGTTTGCCTACCTGTATAAATCGTGCAGTTGACTGTTGACCTGAACAGGATTAAGATGATATCAATGAGGAGTCAGCAGACGCGACAAGGTAGTGATGTGCACATTAATATAGAAATATCGATACTTTCGATCTTAACATTTCTGTTCTAGGATCGATTCTTAAATGAAAATATGTATTTTATCATCAACAGGGACACACTAGAAATTACCAAAGCTAACACCGGGATCTATTACGAATAAAAGCTGGTTGATAGGAATTACTTCTTCTGCTTGACGTAGTCTACGAACTACTGTTCCATATATACGTAAACCACTAAACAGTGTTGAGTTGACATTTAATTCCTTTATTCTTAAAACCATGGAATAACTTTGAAATGATGTAAACTGATATAAAAAAATATACCAGCTAGATAAATAAATAAGGTCATTCAGAATGAAATAAATGATACAATAAATAGCGAATAAAGACCGGGAGATGCTCTATGCAGTGTAATCTTCTTCATCATTAAAGAATGAGTAGTCTTATTTGAAATGTTTTTATTTCCCTTTTCTGAACATATTGACACATTTTCTACAAAGTAATAGTGTCGTATTAGTAGCGGAGATACCAGCCTGGGTTTTATTTTGTATCGGTTCGGAAAGGAAATCAGCGGTATCGCATCTACCACAAAGCTGATATCAGTTTTATTGCGGTCCTTTCACACAAGTTGCCACTTACTTTCTGTCACACTCACAGTAACGACGTCAATGATAACTGTCATGACTGCTCCAAGATTTTCTGATTTACCCTCAGTTCCTTCGAGCAGAAGAAATAGTAGCTCTATGATGGAAAGTTGGCTGAAAGAGAGACAAACACACGCAATACTCAGACTGTAGTCGCTCTCTCTCTCTCTCTCTCTCTCTCTCTCTCAGCATCATCCATATAACTGATGCCGCAGCCATTATGCGGTCTGTGGGTTACTACCTCTTTCTTCACCGCTCCATTTTTTTATGCTCGTATGTGTCCGCGTGCACCTCTCCCTCTCTCACTCGGTTTTGTCAGGACACGGGGAGTTGCGGTCGGAGAGAATTGTGGGAGGACAAGGCCGATAGATAAACACCACATCCCGGTGAGGGTAGTGTCAAATCTGCCTCATTATCAACATAAACCCATTGTTTTTCATCTCTCTCTCTCTCTCTCTCTCTGTGTGTGTGTGTGTGTGTGTGTGTGTGTCCACGTGTTTCTCACACGGTCCAACAGTAGCTTGTTGTACTTACTACTGAAGTAACTAAACGCACTCCACTGTTTCCCAAAAAAGATTTCTTTATAAAAGATTTCCAAAAGATTCAAGTTCAGTTCATCAAACTGGCCACAATAAAAACTAAACTGACTGTCCAACACTGTGAAGTAAAATAATAACAACTGCGAAATAATCTACCCTAACCACTTTACTTAATACTTATCTGTGTATGCTACACTATTTATATTTTGATATTCCCACTTAATCTTTTCTTACTTATAGTCCATCAACCTTATTTTTGTTTTGTATATAATTTCTATACATAAATGCCAGGGTAGTGCATCTTGTAAATAATAACCTTACTTTTATATTATTTTTATATTAGAACTTTGGGGTATGTACATAGTTAAACATTTTTAAAATATATTTCTAATTTTTTAATTTTTAATTTTTATATTTTGTTTTGGACAGTGGCAAACTCAAAATAACAGTGGACATGCAGAATATCACATAATAATCTGATTTACAAATTGGAATGAGATTAATTTAGCATGATCGTGCTCCCATGAGGAGGAAGTCTTCAGATTATTATGCCCTTACTTGAACATCACTTCATCACTTGTTTCTGTTTTATTTATGTAGCTAGTCGAGTTGGAACCTATTTTAACTGTTTTTATATATTTATTGGAAAGTTTAATCCACAGCAATACATCATGTTTTATCCTGATTTTTGATATGTTAATTATCCTGGTTTCTGACAGGACATTAAATATTTTACACATTTAAACTTCAAACTGCACACCAATGACAGTTTCTGTCAGTTTCCTTTCATCAAATCTTGGGATGGGGATCATTCATTTTCATCATTTTTGAGACTGCCATATGATTTTGGTCTGTATTGATACTTTTCTGCTATTTGGTGGAAAGATTCAAGATTCAACGGTGAATTCTTTACTGATTTATTGTGAATCATTATCATTGAGAATATGTATACATAATATGTGTACCTTGGGTGGAGGGTGATTATGCTGCACATTGAGTTGATGTTGATGTTGGTGGAATAAAGATGGGTGCTTTCACTTTCGATCACGATTAAGCTCTGCGTGTGTTGAAGAGAGAGTGGGACAGACAGGGAAATAAATGAACTGAACAATACGCTGCATTTTTAAATGTTGCTTAAAAAAGAAAAAGTCTCAATAACATGTCAATAAGTTCAGCTATCCCTAAACAAGACTAGACTATTTTTACTTATTGTTCTTGTACCTATGGCTCTTGTCCATGTCTTCACCAACTCACTTGCAGATGGACCAAACTGTGAGTTTGTTGAATGGTGTGAAATATCTCTCCAGTCCTTCCTTCTCTTCATTGGCTCCCTGTTCTCTTCAGAATCTGATTTAAGTCCTTGCTGACTGATTTTAAAGCTGTAAATGGTCAAGCCCAATCTTACATCACAGACCTTATTCTCCTTTCACATTTTCCCACGGTCACACCAAAAGTTAAAATGTGACAGAGCTTTTGCAACTTTTATGGAACCACTTATCTTTAGAAATTAGGTCTGCTCCTTCCATCTCAATGACTGCACTCCTGGATTTGTCCATGGTTTCTCCTGACATTTTTGCTTTTATGTGATATTGTAATATACACATTTGATGCACGGCATTTTGGTCAGCTCAAGCTATGTTTTCGAAATAAACTTTACTCACTGACTTAAAACGTAACCGTTTTGTGGCAGAAGCTAATGCCAATATCGAGCTCTGATGTGTCCAGTCTGTTAAAAGCCCCGACAGCAAGGATGATACACTGCTTTTTGTCTGATCCGCACATTTCTACAGAGTATGTCCAATGAAGCAGGTTCCCTGTGATGGTTCAGTTTCTGTTCTGCTTTTCAGCTGCTTCCCTTTCCCTCTTTTGTTTTTTTTCTCTCTGTTCCCAGGCAGTGGCAGGAGGCGTGGCTGGTCCCCCGACAAGCAGATGAGACATACCTGACACTCATCATCAGCAATCACTCTGCCCCTACAAAAACCCAGCTCTCCCTTCACTCTGAGCCAGGTGATTGCCATATCATCCCGCATTCCTTGGCTGTTCTCTTGATTACCTCCACGGCCATGCTCCAAATTCTGCACACCGTGCTCTGCTCTCCTGCGCTTCTTGGTCCACAGCTCCCTCCGTGTCATTCCCAATGCCAACCCAACTCATGTTCATCAAAAATGCACAGTCTGGTGTCTCCAAGCAGTTCTGAAGTTTTCAGTTAACAGTCAACTTCTAACAAGACAATTAAAACAGGAATTGGCAGACAACCCCCCACACACACACACACATTTTCAGCACTGCACACTCCACCCCATCTCCATCTGTGAGCATCTGTGGCGTCTCAAGGAGCGCTTATCGCCCAACACGAGGCAGCGCTCAAGAAAACCCTGGAGGTCCTCCAACAACTCGCCACCAGCATGTCCCAGCTCGATGACCGGCTGGGCCAAGTCGAAGAAGAGCAGAAGCTTTGGGCTGTCTCTCCCACCTCCAGTCCACCTCGACGGACTTCTGTCTCCTCAGGACCCGTCGGTGGCCACCCAGCAGAGGTGACATGGCCTCAGACCAGTGCTGAGGTGCCTATGCAGCTAGGGCAAGCCAGACTATCCCCAGCAGAGAGGCAGCGAAGGAGTCGTCTTGGCCTCTGCCTCTGCTGTGGCCAGGAGGGACACCTCCAGGCCAGGTGCCCGGTCCTACCACAACGGCAGGACTCGCCGACCGGCGAAGGTACACCTGGGGCCCATCCAGTCCAGTCCATGACCTCCTTGGAAAGCAAGAGAATCCAGGTCCAAGGTATGTTGCACTGGCCGAACGCAGCCCAGCCCGTTCGGGTCCTGGTGGATTCAGGCGCCAATGACAGCTTCATCGACGAGGAGCTAGTCAGTCAGGCCAACATCCCCACCGTTACTCTCCCAAAACCCAAGGAGGTCCTAGCACTAGACGACAGACAGTTAGCGAGAATAACCCACCGCACCAAACCCATTTCCCTCAGTATCTCGGGTAGCCACCATGAACAGATAGAGCTTTACATCATTTCCTTGCCCACATCCTGTGTCGTGGTAGGGTTACCCTGGCTAAAGAAACACCAGAAACCAGCTAATTGACTGATCTGCTGGCTCCATAGTTAGCTGGAGCGCCTTTTGTCATGCAAACTGCCTCCGCTCTGCCATTCCCACCAGTGTTTCCACCTCCCAGAGCCCCCCTGAGGAGATTGACCTGTCAGGTGTCCCCAGGGAGTACCATGACCTGGAGCTGGTGTTTAACAAGGACAAGGCCCTCTCTTTGCCTCCACATAGACCCTATGACTGTGCTATCGACCTGCTCCCAGGAGCTTCTCTCCCGTCCAAGAGGCTATACAATCTCTCCAGGCCAGAAAAGGAAGCCATGGAGGCATACCTCCAAGACTCCCTGGCTTCCGGCCTCATTCGGCCCTCATCATCTCCCCTGGGGGCTGGAGCCTTCTTTGTGGAGAAGAAGGATGGTACCCTGTGCCCATGCATAGACTACACCGGGTTAAACGAGATAACAATAAAGAATAAATACCCGCTGCCACTGATCGACTCGGCTTTTGCCCCCCTCCACGACGCGGCGATTTTCATCAAACTAGACCTGAGAAATGCTTACCACTTGGTGAGAATTAGGGAGGCGGACGAGTGGAAAACAGCATTTAACACACATCTAGGGCACTTTGAGTTCCTTGTAATGCCCTTTGGATTAACCAATGCACTGGCAGTCTTCCAGGCCCTGGTTAATGACGTCCTACGGGACATGCTGAATAGATTTGTGTTTGTTTATCTGGATGACATCTTAATTTTTTCCAAGATTAAGGAGGACCATGTACTGCATATGTCAGGGTTGTGTTAAAAAGACTCCTCGAAAACACACTTCTTGTTAAGGCAGAAAAGTGTGAATTTAGTGTTTCCTCCGTATTGTTCCTGGGGTTCATCGTGAAGCAGGGCCAATTGGAACCTGACCCGGCCAAAATCAAGGCTGTCTTAGAATGGCCTGTTCCGACCACACGTATGCACCTCCAGAGGTTCTTGGGGTTTGGCAACTTCTACAGATGCTTTATTAAGAACTACAGCAGGTTGGCAGCCCCACTCACTCAGTTGTCATCAATTAAGGTAGCCTTTGATTGGACTTCAGCGGCACAGGTGGCATTTGACACCCTCAAAGAGAAGTTCTCAAGTGCCCTTGTGCTAGTACACCTGGATCCCCATCAGCAATTCATCATGGAGGTCGACGCCTCGGACTCAGGAGTGGGTGCCGTATTGTCCCAGCGATCCCCAGTCGACCACAAGCTCCACCCCTGCACCTTCTACTCCAGACACCTCTCCCCAGCTGAGAGAAACTACGATGTAGGCAACCGGGAGCTGCTGGCCATTGTTCTGGCCTTGCAGGAGTGGAGACACTGGCTTGAAGGTGCGGAACACCCGTTCATTGTCTCGACAGATCACAAAAATCTATAATATTTACAATCTGCTCGTTAAATTCCCGTCAGGCTCGGTAGGCCCTCTTCCTGGGATGGTTCAATTTCACCCTTACCTACCGTCCGGGGTCGCGAAACACCATGCCTGATGCCCTGTCCTGCCAGTTCTCATCCACAGGTGAGGAGGCCCCTGTGGAGACCATCGTTCCATCCTCCTGTGTGGTTGGATCAGCCAGGTGGGAGATCGAGCAGAATGTCCAGGATGCCCTCCAGGGGCAAACCGTGCCCAAGGACTCTCCAAGAGGTCGGCTTTTTGTCCCCGTCACAGTAAGGTCATCCGTTCTCCAGTGGTGCCATGAGTCCAAGCTGGCCTGCCATCCCGGGTACCCTGGACCCTGGCACTGCTGCAACAGAGATTCTGGTGGCCTTCCATGTCTGCTGACACCCGAGAGTTCATCTCTGCCTGCTCTGTCTGTGTCCGCGGCAAGTCCTCCCACCTCCTCCAGCTGGTCTCCTTCATCCTTCATCCCTTACCTCCATCTCCTCCGGCTACCACCCTCAGACCAACAGCCAGACGGAGCGGGCAAATCAGGGCTTGGGGTCGGCGCTGCGTTGTGTGGCTTTTCGGCTGCTGACTTCTTGGTCCACTCACCTGCCTTGGATCGAGTATGCTCACAACTCCCTGGTCAGCTCCGCCACAGGGATGTCCCCTTTTATGGTCTCCCAGGGATATCAACTGCCCCTGTTCCCGAGCCAGGAATCTGAGTTTGCGGTCCCCTCAGTTCAGGCCCACCTATGTCGTGCCCACCGAGTCTGGTGGGAAGCCCGAGCAGCGTTAACCCGGACAGCAGAAAGAAGTCGAAGTCGACGACTGGCGGATCGCTATAGGGCCCCTGCTCCATAGTACGAAGTAGGACAAGAGGTCTGGCTTTCTTCACGAGACCTCCCCTTGCAGACTGAGTCCCGCAAGCTCAACCCCAGGTATATCGTCCCTTACACCATCGAGTGCATCATAAACCCCGTGGTGGTCAAGCCAAAGCTCCCTCCAGCCCTGAAAATACATCCCACCTTCCATGTGTCCCTTTTTGAAACCGGTCGCTAAGAGCCCTGTGAGCCCTCCAGCCGAGCCCCCTCCTCCCCCCCGGCTCGTTGACGGTCATCCTGCATTTGTCCACCACCTGCTGGATGTATGCAGGCGTGGCCGTGGGCTCCAGTACCTCGTTGACTGGGAGGGGTACGGTCCAGAGGAAAGGACATGGGTCAGCAAGAACCTCATCCTGGACCTGGCCCTACTTGCTGACTTTTACCATGAGTTCCCAGACAAGCGTGGGAGGCCGCCAGGTGGCATCCATTAAATGGGGGGTACTGTGATGGTTCAGTTTCTGTTCTGCTTTTCGGCTGCTTCCCTCTCCCTCTTTTGTTTTTTTTTCTCTCTGTCCCAGACAGTGGCAGGAGGAGTGGCAGGTCCCCCGACCCCGAGGCAGACAAGACACACCTGACACTCATCATCAGCAAAGGTTAGAAGAAGAAGTTTACAGTTACAGTCAACTTCTAACAAGCCAATTAAAACAGGAATTGGCAGACCCCCCCCCCACAC
Source organism: Psettodes erumei (assembly GCA_016785225.1). Lineage (NCBI taxonomy): Eukaryota > Metazoa > Chordata > Actinopteri > Pleuronectiformes > Psettodidae > Psettodes > Psettodes erumei. Next base: position 137,842 of record JAFBJZ010000433.1, read on the forward strand.
ACACACACACACACACACATTTTCCACTTGTCTCTTATTTTCAATGGGAGCAGGCAAACATATGGACATCTCTCTCTCCCTTTCTTTTTCAGTCGTCTTCTATCTCCCACACCCTCAATCTCTCTCAATTACCCCCCCCACCAAAGCACTGCGCACCCCACCCCCATCTCCATCTGTGAGAGATTCAATTGGATTGGAAGCCAATCAATCATGGCGGGTATCGAGCCATGATTGGATTTGGCCAGGGGTGACGGGGCGAGGTGGGTGGGCAGAAAAGGATGGGGGGGGGGCTGGTTTGATTTTAGCTCTGCTCCAATGAAGGTACATCTGATGTATTATTGCTATGGACATACAGACAGGACAGACTGTGTGTGTGTGTAGGTGGTAGGGTGGATGGTGTGTGTGATTGTGGTTGACATGTGTCATGGTTTGAGGTTTTGAAGCTGTGCCAGCTCTGACTGATGTCTGCAGATGTCCAGTGCTGCCTATCTGTCATATAGAGATGTGCTCTGCTCCCTGCGCCTTACGTTACATTCCACATTTCAAGAATGAAGCTAATGTGATCAAGAAGGACTGTGACTGCAGAATATGGTGGATTTTTAAAAAACATTTCAAGAAAACGATAAAGCCGAGCCAAATGTAGAAACATCCATATACCTTGAAGGTAATGCCTTTTTCTGACAAATCAGTTTTGTTTGCCATGAATGGCAGTGCTCGAAGTAGCAACTTTTTCTTGCGTACCACATCTGCAGCTCAGGCTAAATTCAAATGGTCCTAGAAAATCGCTCACTCCCACCTCTCCCACAACTGCTTTGGTAGTTTTCGTATAGTCAGAGAGGCACACAAGCAAATGCCTGCATGTGTATGACGGCAGTATGACGTAGGGTGTTGAATTGAACTGAATCAAATGGCATTTCAGTAACTTTACTAACTCCATGTCTTCAAAACATTAATGAAGAGCAGTGCTCCAGCCCAGCAGAGCTTTTTGTTGTGAATATTCTCGAGCACAACGACCTATCCTGCCCTTGTTCACGCCAGCCTCTAGTCTCCCCCCGGTGGAGTTGTTTATTGCAGATCCTGATGACTGTAACCACACATCAGCATGAGTGTATAACCTGAAAGACAACTGAAACAGGCATTAGTTTAAATGTTCTCTTTTTTCTGACACAAGCGTCACATGATCTACTTTATGTCACATTCTTTGTGAAATGGAATGTTAATCTACATTCACAAATCAACAAGATGTGAAACAGCCTAGTCATTTTTTGACAATTTAATGTATAATTGTTTCAGATTAAAATGCATGTTGTGAACCTCAGTAATATCTCATGGTATCTTATATATAATTATTTTATAATTAATTTCATCTTATTTCATTTATTTAAGAAAGTTATTGTTTAAATTCATAATGCAATAGTTATCTTCGCTAATGCCAGTTGATTTGCATGCTGCATGTGACTGAGGGGAGTAATACCACTTAGTTTTTCCAATTTAAACACTAATGAATAGTGATGAAGACTGTCAAATGTGGCAGAAAGCTCCAGAGAAAGCAAGGAGCAAAGAGGTGAGATTATTGTACACACTGAAAGTCAAGAATTCATTCTTGATCTCTAAGACTGTGGTAAAACAATCTCCATCAAAAGCTCCAGCTGAGCTACTCAATAAACCATGGTAAACTCAGAATGATGGAAAGTTTAATAGTAAATATTTATATACAATATATAGGTACTGGCCGCGTACCTATATGAGTTCCTAATAATACCATGACAGATCTAATGTAACTTTGAAAGTGTGCTTGCCATCGTTATTGTCATCGGATGTTGTTCACGGTTTAACTTCAACAAATTAGATACACAACATGATGTTGCTACCACATCATGTTTTTCTTGTTGATAGGCACTTTAACTTTCCATCACGACTCAGCTCAGTGTTTGAGGCGAACAGTGAGATGAATGAACGGAAATACACAGCATTTTAAATGCTGTTAAAGAAACTAAAACAAAACTCGGTTCACTTGGTCAGTTTGTCATATCTTCAAATATCTCCACACTGTCCACATCGCTCCTCCTCGTCAGTTCTCTCAATTTACCAGAGGTAAATTGTCAGGTTGCCATAAAGTGGTATCGGGTGCGGTAGTATCAGAGTAGTTTTATAATTGCGCATTGTACATAAGTATAGTATTGGACTGATAGTGGATAATGGTTTTGGTATCTGTGCATCCCTACTTCCTTTCTTTGTGATCTTGCTCTGGTCCGTAGATGCAGCAGCTCTGCCGCTCACTGTAACTCACTCTTTCTGTATTCCTTCCCCCTTTCTCTCTGTCACTGGGTGGAAGCCTGCATTCCACACAAACTGAGATTTATCCTTCTTATAAAAACTCTCTCAGAAATGACAACCTGCACGCACACACACACACACAACACGCACGCACAAACACAAATGAGACGAGGCTCCTTGTCAGGGTGTATGAATGATGGCTGCATTAGGTCTGTGGAGAACCTCCTCTATGACAGTTATGATGCTAAAGGATCTCAGTCTCTCTATATCTATCATGCACACGCACACACACACACACACACACACACACACACAGTAACTCCAAACTTCATTAAAAGTGTAATAATATTTCAGGAATTAAAACAATATGGATGATGAGTTGTTTTTTTGAGAATTCGTGTTATTGTACACTCATACATGAAGACGCCCACATATTTTAGCAGTTCTGACACCAGTGGCGAGCTGTAGCCACAGATAAGGTGCTGCTCAATGCTAATTCACTTAGCCTAACCTGCTTAGTGCTGACCAGTCACTCTGCGTGTGTCTGTGGAAGTGCGAGAGGAAGGGGTGTGTTTGTATGGGTTTTTTTTCCTTCTCTGTGTGCACGTGTGTATGTGTGTGTTTGTGTGTGTGTGTGTGTGTGTGTGTGTGTGTGTGTGTAAGCCATTTAGTGTTCCCCGTACATATTTCTTCGCTGTAACATGAGGAGCAGCTGTAGACCAGATCAATAGAAATGTTTCTTTGTTAATGAAGAAGTGTGTGCGTGTGTGTGTTGGGTGGTGTGGGGGGTAGTGGGGGGGGCATTAAAGCTGACCACTGAGTCTGACCACAGTGGTCAGTCAGCGGACGATTTATAAAGCCCACAAAAATTCACCACAAACACACAGGGATATAATGTTGTCATTCCAGGTCAAGAGCATCTACTGAAAGTGCAAGAACTTGTGTAGTAACAATAATACACAAACACACTGTAAAATACATAACGATAATGTAGTGAAACTACAAACATAGGATTATATGTTATTATATTATAATTATTTTTTTTTTACATTTTCAGCCACGGATTATTCACTTATTCTATATGTTTTATCTAAATTGTTTGAATATATGTATTTAAAGCTTTTTACAAAGAAGTTTGTGATGTGATGTGTGATGTGTCACAATTTCTTTGAAAATGCAGGAACCTTGAGCAGAACCTTGACCGGTTGAGTTAAAAGATGGGACAAAGGAGGGGGACGGCGAGGGAGGGGTAGAGAGAAACCAGGAGCAGTCGCACATGTTGGTGCAATTAAACACGCTACACTGATTGTTCTAATGAAGATGATGCTATTTATAATTTATGCACTAATAGTATCACCATCAATAATAATATTAATAATAATATCAATGGTTGAGCAGTTGTCACACTTGGATCCTGCAGCTCTGGATACAGGTACCTGCAGAATGAGGACAGGGAGAGACAGGGAGAGAGAGAGAGAGAGAGAGAGAGAGAGAGAGAGTCACACAATAGATTTGGAAATTTCAAAAAAATCTACCTAACTTGGCTTATATCTTGAAGCCACCCTCTGAATAAGTAGGCTAAAATGATAAAAATTTTTTATAATAATAAGTGTTCAAAAAAATAATCTTGGTTTGATAGTGAATGACTCCTCAGCATGTACGACTGAGCTCTCGCAGTTTGCAGGATTGCAAATCTTGCACCCAGTCACTGCAGAATTGTTCGTAAGCTAAAAAAACAGGTAACTGACGATGTTTGAGTATTGGAAAACGGGGTAGTGTGTCTGGGTCTTTCCTCCATTCTGCAGGTCATATGGACTACACCTCCTGTTTTTTACAGTGTGTCAGATTTCAACAACATTGCTGAGCTCCTGAGATTTTCACACAGACACACACACACACACACACACGTTCGCATTCCGATACTCACAATGGAGCCCAAAAAACTGGAGAAAAAAGATGTCCAATAGCAGCCTCAGTTTTCTTGTACAAGAGCCATAAAGGGGCCACATTTTACACAGAGGAGCAAAGCCACAATTTCATCAGTCACACGTTGTTTAAACACTTCTGCTAAAAAACAACAGCTGAGACAATGCAACTCAACAATTTCCACCTTTCACACCATTGTAAATGTTTTGCTTTAACTTATTTTTTTTCTTTTGTTGATCAGAGAAACCACTTACACTGCCAATTCACATACATCTCAAACAAACACACACACACCAGCAGCAACAGCATGCGAGCAACAATTACATCATATTTACACAAATGTATGCTTTGTACAATGTAAGTTTTATTTTGAATTTTGAATTATCTTTTTATTCGAGCTTCATTCAATCTCTGGCCGTCTTTCTCAGCAACAAATGATGCTTAGTGGTACATGCAGGGGCCAATCAGATTTCAGCTGTGACCCCACCTTGTGGCAGAAAGACCCCATTGAAAAGAGAAGTCCTCAGCTCAGATTAAAAAAAAAAAAGACAGGCGCACCAAAAAAGCAACAGGGACAGCAAAGGATTTCACATGGAGTTAGTGGCAGGATACCAGGTAGTTCAAATGTGTGTAGCTGTCAATATTGATTTGAAGGTAACCAAATGAATTACACAGGGATGTGAATTAAGCGAGTGTGCATAGAAGAAGAGTCAGGAGACAGAGATCTTAGCTTATTGGTTGTTGGCCCATGCCACATTTTTTTGAAGGCTTTGGCTAAACCACTTTATTAGCATTTGCTATCACTACTGATAAACAGCACACTGGCTGAAAGGCCCCTAACCACCTCACCCCTCCCAGTCATGGGGGTTGGCTACAAACACAGCATAACACTATTTACAGGTATTTGAACATTAATGCACAACACAAGAGCCATAGCTTTGTATACAGACGGCACAAACATCAACACAAAATCTCAACATTTAAAGCATACTTATAATTAAAATACTAAAAAACTACCAAAGAAATACGAAAAAATGCAGCTTTGACTCAGAGTTAAGCTAGTGTTGTGTCAAGCGTGATATGTTTTTTGGTTTGTCCCACGGGCCCAAGATCAAAATCTGATTGTTTAATTAATCTGTCACTTGCTACATATACATACACTGCCATGGTTGTCGTCATGTCCCCGTAGTTAAGTTGTAACCAATGACTGAGCCAGCTCTAAATCTTCTCAGATAGTAAACAAAAAAAATAAAAGAAAAAGAAAAAACAATAAGTGGATAACTCTATTTTAAGAAAATGAGGCCAAATTCGAATAACAAGAAACTAATTATGATCAAACTATTAAAGAATGAAAGAAATAAAAAAATAACATTTGAATAACTGTTATGTTTGGGCCTTCTCTGAAGGCCTAGAAGGCCCTGATGGTTCCCCTTTGCAATCACTCTTTTGAATAACGAGTTTGAATAACAAAGTCTGTCACAGAGTATTGTTGCATCACTTTATGGCCACAGTTTGCCATCTTCTAATGGCTACTTCTGGATCTCCCCAGTCACTAGGTCTGAATCCAGTGGAAGACCTTTGGGATGGTTTTAGAGCAAGAGATTGGCAGTGTGAATGTTCAGAAATGATGTGATGCAATCAACATGGAGCAGAATCTCAAAGGAAACTTTCCAACCTCTCACGGACAAAGAACTCAGGCCATCCTGAGAGCAAAGAGAGGAAGTAGCATTAAATGCTGCATGAGTGCACATCCAGACTGGCAGGGAGGTGAAGGGGTTGATGGGATGCGTTTGTGCTTCCAAACAATTTGATTCCCTTCCTCTATATCATTGTCATACCTGACAGTCTGCACAGCTCCATTAGCATATCTAATTCATACATTGCTTGCATAAAGTGTTGAGTATGCATGAATCCCCTGGGTCAATATTTCATTTATGCTCAATTTGCACAATCACTGTGTTTGCACGAGGACGGGAGATGTGCAGGTGCAATGTGTGTGTAGTTGTGTACATGTATACACAGTAATGTAGGCATGGGGGTGTGATAAGACAGTTAATGATTAAAGCGTGATTAGATTTGGATCAGGAACACTATGGATGTGTTAACTGCAGCAGGTTGGAGGTCAGAGTTTAAAGACCAAAGTCGAGCCTGGTCTCAGCAGCGCCAATTGATCTATGCCATAAATCTTAAAGAGGTTTGCTGATGATTTTTACATCAGTTATTATTTCCTCAGAGGGAAGTTTGCACTGGGAAATAGTTTTTCAGGCGAAAATGCATCTGAATCACAAAGTCAAACCACATCTTATGTCCTATCCTTACTCACTGCTCTGTTGTTAATACAAAAATGCTTATAAAGTACATTAGAGCAGATTTAGTTTCGCATTTTAATATACTAACATTTGATATTTAGCGCTAAAAACAAAGTACAGCTGAGGTTGACTGAGGGTCTTTGCTTTGGACTTTGTGGTGCCATTTTTTACAAGACAAAATCTTTCACCCCTGATTTAAAAGTTAAAAGAGTTAAAAAGTTAAAAGAGAGACCTGTTTTTATGTTCAGCTGAGGTAAAGTAAAAAAGATTTTTTTCATTTTAAGTTGAAGTATTATCAGTGAGACAATAACTAAGAACAAAGAGGACCAATGAGGCAAGGGTAGTCATCAACTGTCCTCTCCTCCTTCTCTTCATTTCATCCATCCATCCATGCTTCCCTTACATGATATGGTCGTAATATGTATGTATGTGTGTGTGGGGGACAGACTGCATTGATCCCCTGTCATCTTGATCACATTACAACCCCCCTCCTATTAGATCTACATTTTTAATTTTCCTCTGCAGATGACAAAAAAGAGACGTGCAGGATGGAGCGATGGAGGAATGAGAAGAGAATTCTCAATGTGGATGGTTATGGAGGCTTTAATGGGTCACTTGAGGTCAGCTGAGTGGTGGGGTGGACAAATGAACAGACTGATAGTAGTCTGGATGGACAGCATGCTGTATCTTGGCACTGGTTCACTTAATATTCCTGCATATTTTAGCCCATTGATGACAATTCAAGTATATATTAGTATATATTCTTTTCTGCCCGCTTTTTTCCAAATCATATGTTTTACCAATGATTTTCCTACCTTCCAGGGAAGGATTTCTTTTGCTTCATTTGAATTTGTTTCAGTTTGCAAAGATTTGAAACCTATGGAAGAGACGTCATCCATGTACTCAATCACAGCAGTATGTCACCATGTCTAAATCCGAGCATGAAATAAAACTGAATCAAATTCTGTAAATGACTCATAATCAATGACTGTGTATTCAAACATGAGTTTCATGTTGATACGGTATAACTGAAAAATTTTACATTAAAACTAAATTTTTTCCACCACATTACCTAATTTTAATTAAATTTAAAGAGATTAGCTTCACAAAAAAGGTCACTACAGCAAATTCCAGAACATGTGCGTTTTCTTGTTTTTGCTTTTTGTTTTCTTTTGTAATAGAAATTAGCTAACATTGAAGTTTTCTGATGGAGCAACAGACCATGTGGAGCATTGCTCTGGGTTTAATGGCAATGAGACAGTGGCAGATGGCCTGTGGAGGACACGTCTACAGTATGCCGTCTCTCTGGGATGAGCATACTTCACTTTAATGTTATTAATATTCATATTTATTATCATTACAGTCTGCAGCCACTCTAACCCCCAGCCCTTGTCCCAAACATGCACATCAGCGCATAGACAGTAGACACAGTAACTGATGTAGATTACAGCAGTCGTTACTCTTTGTAGAATAAATGTCATGAAGGAGCTCTCTATATTTTTGTTGTCTTGCATCCTCCAACCATTCTTTTTCCCCTTTTTGCACATCATACCTTTTTTGTACTCCTCATTTGAAAATGCTCACACTGTGTTAATAAAAGATGGGATGCCTAAAAAGAGAAATTTACCCGCTTGCTGCGTAGCCTCTGACCATATCACACAATATTTCAGGCAAACATATTTAACATTAAATATTAAACATATTAATTTCCATGAAGTAACTCATTAAGTTTTTGTGAGGGAGTAAAATACTGCATGCTGATGGTTTCCACACAGTCAAAGTATTGTTTTGAAAACAAAAACACGAAACTAAAATCCATTCAAGATCCATTCTTCTGTTAGATGTATGCACTAGTGATGAGGTATACCACTGATTTCTTTATATCATTTTACAGTATTTAGGAATACAGGAACTTAACATTAACTCAACACTGTTTGGTTTCTTACATATTTATGGAAGAATACTTTGCATGTGACTATGCCAGGTGAAAGGAAAAGTAATTCCTATCAACCTGTTTTTATTCAGGCTGGATCAGGATAATAGTGTTGTTAATATGTAGTGTACTGTATTGATATTTCTGTATCAATCCACACATCACTAGCCTGTACCTACATTCATATTTCAAGAATCAAGATGGTTTTATTTTCATTCCAAACATGGGTACATTAGGAAAATGAAATTATGTACTTAGGTCCTGTAACAACCACTAAGAAAATAACAAGAAGTATCACAATAAATAGAATGAAAAAGAATAAAAATAGAATGTAAAATAACACTTGTAAAAGCAATAGAACAGTAGAAAAATAGATCTTAAAAATACAACAAATCAAGAAACAGGATTGGGAAAAATGGTGAGAAGAGGAGTGTGTGAGGCATGAGTATTATATTCAAACATTATTGCACATGATTCAACCAAAATTATTGCATGTGAATTAGTCTTATTGCACCTAAAGATTTACATTTATATCCAAACATGGCTATTTTGGACACTTTCATTCAGTTGCGTTATTTGGATCAAGTATATTATAGCTTCACTCGACCTTATTTCATTTCTCTTCACTTCTTTTGGGAACCCTGACTTTGTAGCAGGCATTTGGCACAAGTACAACTAAATATGTTAAAATATACATCAATACGTAATGTAAGAAACACCATGAAAGGCAGCTGTGACAGCAAAGAGAAAAAAATAACTTCTTCCACATCCTTTTTTCTGTCATCCAAGGCTCTCACTTTTTTAATACTTACCTGTTCATCCCTCCCCTCTACTTTGTCCTCCCCCTCCTCACAGATAATCTCTCACTCTTCCTCTCCCCTCCCTGACCCTCCCCTGTCTTTCTCCTCTTCCTTATTTCTCCATCTGTCTCGTCCTGGCAAGGCCATTAACTCATAAATCCAATACAGGCCACCTCAACACTATCTGTCTTCTGTCGAGCGGATGGGATGGAGGGAGCGGAGAGGAGGATCAATGGCTCCCCCGACCGTCAGTCCGCTCACTCGTTTTCACATCCATCTACCCAGGGCCTCCTCCTCCTCTCCCCTTCTTCCCTGTTTTTTTCTGGTTTTCTTCAGAACCCAGTGGAGTGTTGACCAGAGAGACTGAATGCTGACAAAGCATCTCAACACGCTCGGAGAAATTATCAGAACAACTCCAGGATAAATCAGTAATAAGTCAGCGTTGAAGTTTACAAGAGAATGGTAATCCTCCGCATTATGGCATAATGAATGAGGTCAGTCTGAAATGGCAGACATGGAACAACCATCTGATAGAACTAACAGTTATAGTACATTTATGCTTACATATTCTTTTAAATAATGAATTTAGATGGATTAGCCAAAATTTTTGAGATATTCATTGTTCCAAGAGGATGCATCCTAATGACTCTAGTGATGCCCTAACTTTTACAACCAACCAATTTGTTGATTTTTAAGTGAAATGTCCCAATAACAACTTGATGTATCGCAAAGGAATTTAATCAAGACATCCATATTCCCCTGAGGATGAACTTTAAGAGCTTCCTCTTCTTTTTCATCTTAAACTAACCACGTTATTGTTGGCCTCAGCTACACTTTGTGTTTAGTAGTAATTAGTGAATGTTAGCACACTAACCCACTAAATGAACATGGGAGGCCATGGAAAACATCATGTTGTATAATTCCCCATATTCCCCTGAGGATGAACTGTAATAACATCCTGATATTACTTATTTTAAACTAACCATGTTACTGTTGGCCTCAGCTACAGTTTGTGTTTAGTGCAAAACAGTGAATTTTAGCATGCTAACATGCTCAATGAACATGGGAGAGCATGGTAAATGTTGCATTGTATAATTGTATAATGGAGTAAATTAGAGAATGTAAAAGCAAATGCAAATTGGTGATTCTGACACTGAACTGTAAACCAAACCAATGTGTAGGGATCCTGTCAACCCTTTGCAGCCATGGATCCCCCAGTGATCTTGTTATTGTGATACCTGTGCATATTTTTATTCACAAGATATGTGTTACACGGGGGAGGGGGGGGGCGTCCACTGTCTTTCAAATATCTGAAAAGAGACAGGTTTTGCTTAGGTTGCCTCAAGTTGTTGGCAGGCGCAAAGAAATATTGTTATACAGCTGGAGAGGAATGGCCAGCGGCCTGCGGCTTTGGCTTGCACAGACACACACACACACACACACACACTGTGGTTAGTGTTCCAGCCCCCTGTGAACCACACTGGCCTCTGGTGAGCCACAGAATCCATGAGGTGTAGAGTGACAAGCTCCTTCTCTGTCTCTCCCACACACACATATACGGAGATTCTTTGTCTCATAAAGTCAGATGCAGACTTTACAACACGGAGAAATGCAGAAAAGACGTTCTGAGTGAACATCGATTTCATGAAGAGTCTATCATTCAGTCTGGCATCACTCTCATTAGCTGTTGCCTCTTTCTTTTAATGAAGGACTTTAGTTTCTCTTATCAACCGCTGAGCACACTGACATTCACTGTGATAGCCTGGTTACTGTAAAAGCCATTATTCTGGAAATGTAACTCACTTGATAGCACTAGCGATACAACAGTTTTCTGTGTAATGTGAGAGTGCACTTTCCTCACAGAGTGAATATGCCTACGTTTTACAAATAGTCAGAAGTGAAAATTCCCGAAGAGAACTCCCTGAAATCCGTGCTACATTAATGTCAAAATTAAAGAAACTGGAGAATAGTCAGACCAGATCTGAATGAACCCAAGTCTGAAATGTGGTGGACTTGATCACTGAACCATTCACAAAATTAGTCTGTCACTCTGTGGATCCAGCGCTTCCTGACTCACAAAGGGGACACAGTGCTGGAGAACAGCTGCTTACAGGGGACATTCCTGTAAAACACAAGCTATCAGGGACTATTTTCTAGTTCAGGTGGTGGGAATGCACTTCCCTCTAAATCAACAGTGAACAATTTAACACTGCATTACTGTCTTAAGAAGCCTTTCCTTTAAACCTGCCCCACTGCTTTCACTTTCCCTGTGTCAAGTCTTTCTTGTGCTCGTGCTCATATAAAGAGCTGATTAGAACTTGCAGGCTTCTGTATTCCCCTACCACGATGACAATAACAAATTTTCCATACAACTGCTCTGATGTGATTACCCATTGACTTGGAAGCTGAATGAACCAAGTCCAGTCAGTTTTAACAGTGAGTACACTATTAGTGTGAGTATTAGCGTTAGCTAAACTGAAAGCAAACTTTTAAGATGCATGTTAACACCTCATTCCGGCTGAACCTGAACTTCTCATCATCAGGCTACTAAAGATGAAGCTGCTAACAACAGACTAACAGTGGTAAAGGAGGTGTTATCTGCCTTCAGATAACACCATAATATTACTACTACTACTACAACAACTACTAGTAATAATAATAACTTAATATAAATGCCATAAGTATGAGTGCTAGTGCGAATCTCATTTAAATACAAAGTACAACGTACAGCATGTATGAAACGTACAGGGCTGTAAAGTTACCAACTTTGTTTTTTGCTGTTAGCTAACTTGTTTGTCAATTGTTTGGTCTGTGACATAATAAGTCAACAAGGCATAATTATGTCAAAATATTGTACATGTATATTGGGAGAAAAGTAGTAGGCCTATTCCAATTAAATTACATAATCGAGCAAAAACCATAGGTTGGTGTACATAAACACAACTATAAATGAATGGTAATGCTGTAAATGCTGGTCTGCTGGTCTGGCTTGATAAGTAAATGAGCTACACTTGCTACCAACTTCATAAAGAAATGATATTAAAAATGAGTGAAAAGGCCTCTTGATATGCGTCATGGCAGGAAACGCACAGGTTCACTCGCACAGCTAACAAACTTTCGCTTCTCGCTAGTGCTTTTTAGCTGGCTCACTAAATGAGATTATGTGGTGTGTTTTTAAAAAAAATACTAACTCAACCTGCAACACACCAAATACACAAACACACACACACACACACACACACACACACTGCTTTTTCTCTACAGGCTACACTTCACCTTCCATTAATCAAAATGCTTTTATCTAACAAAATGCAATACAGCCATAACATCAGTCACATTAAGCTACACAAACACACAGACACACATATCTATCATTTTGATCATGCATCCACATACTCTCTCTTGCTCTCTCTCTCTCAAGCACACACAAATACAGTCATATCAAACAAACTGAGCTCTTGCAAAAGCAACTCACACTTATTCTCTCTTTTTCTCCCTCTCTCTCTCTGTCACTCAACTCACACACCTACACACACACACACACACACACACACGGTCAGGTCATGCCCTTCTCATGTTTCCTTTGACACATGGTAATAGATTCCGCTGTAGCTCTACGCCTCAGCTAAGTGGCCTCACCTTTCACTGAAAACAAATCACTCTCTCACACTCCCACTCATAAACACACACACACACACTTCTTCCCCACCACCAGCTCTCTCTTTCTACACACTCTCTTCTTTTCTTTCCATTTTCTCTTTCTTTCACCCTCTCTCTCCTCTTCATCCTCATCTCTGACCTTCCTCCTTTCTCTTTCTCATCTCTTTCCCTCGGGTGCTCTCCTCTTCCTCTCCATCACTCAGCCCACCCTCCTCCTTTTTTCCATCCTTGCTCTCCTTTTCTATCTCCTCCTCTTTTTCTCACTTTCTGTTTGTCTTTTTTTGACCTGGAATTTTGTCCCATGTGGGATCGTAAGAGATTATCGTCATTTTTCTCTATTAAATAATAATAAAATAATAAATGTAAAGATCATTTATTAATTAAACTGCACAATCTACATTTGAATGATTATGACTGTATTGAAATGATTATCTCTCACTCATAGTATAGTAGTTGTATATTTAGTAGTAGAAGTATTACATGGACACATGCAATACTTACATATTACATGTCTTTATGCATCTGTTTTGCATACATAGTAACTATAAAAGTTATTATGGTCATTATGATTATTGCTAAAGCTATACAATACACGTATAAATTATCAGTACTCAAGTATAGTATTCTGTCAATTTTATATTGATATGATGTAAAATATGTCCAATTTTAATTGACTTAATGAGAAACAATTGCTTTCTTGCTCATAATCTGCTTATGCTCTTAAGTATATTTTTCCAAAAGTTATTTTCCAATTGTAATGATGTTATTTTTAAGTATTATGTGCTTTGATAATTAAAGCAATTATTTAGGTATGAAGATATGTTATTTTAAATATGTTTATTAAGCATGTTTATTGTCTAATTTTTGTCAAAACATTTCTAATTATTTATTATCATTCTAGTTTTGAGAAACTTGTGGATATTCATGTGGGAATGATGAATGCTTTTTTCAAAGTTTAAAAAATACAAATAAATCTTAGTTTTTCATTTATCAATTTGCCATGTTTAAAAAATTAAAAAATAAAAATACAGTGTAATTTGAATTATGAACTAACCTTACTTAAAAGCACATGTAGTATTTGTTGACAGAGACCTGATGTTCAGCTATACCACAATTTAGGAAGAGTAATGTGGAGTAAATATTTTTTTGGGGGGGGGTTTCATGTGCTTAGAGTGCAGACTTTTTAATTTGTGATGTGGATGAGCCTACTGTATTTTTCAGCCCTGGGTAGTGCCTGCAGGCTTTCTCTCCGCTTCCAGGGAACTTCTCTTATGTATAGCCCGAGATGCAAAGCCTAGAGCAAATGAAGGCTCAAAATCATTCCGAGACGCTCATTACACTTATTGTTGTGAGTACATGATAGTGACTGAGCGGTGTAACATTTTTATCACCTTCTGTCTTCCCTCAACTAAAATTTAGAGAGAGTTTATAGTGCATGAATTACTGAACTATAAAAGGGAGGGCAACAAAAACAGAATATGGAAAAGTCCAGTCAGTGGGGCCACAGTGGGAACAACACATTTAGGTATTGTGTATGTATGTTCCCCACCCAACATTATTTTCTTTGTTTGTTTGAGTAGATTTTCAAAGTAAAATGACAGGGGAATGAAGGGAGATGGAAAGGACTGATATTACTGTTATTACTAATTACTATAAGGATATGTCTTATCATGCTACAGTTGATCAGTATTATATCTTAAACACAAGCTTACTATCATTAATTTTATCATATTCAATGTGTACATGAATATTTTTCTTAGTTTTTATGTCCAACTGCGGATAATTGCTTCAATATTTTTTTGTCCATTATCTCGCTTTCCATTCAATAGCATATAAACTTCAAATATCATGAAGCCTTTATGTCACCTCTGCAGGATTTGGGATTGGATTATAATGTATAATGTATTTATCTCAATACCTGAAAAACATACACTGAAAAAATGTTCTTCAACATTTCCAAAGTCTAGAAAGCCATTTTTGGATTGCCCTCATTTCTTGATGTGTGCGTAAATGTAATCAAGCTGGTAATTTAAATAAATGTCGCCTTACTGTTGCAGGTATGCACCCACAATCAATTGCACCAGTTGCAAAATCACCTTTTTTAATTTCTTATTTTTACTTGCAAGATTTTATTTTGTAATGCAAAGCTTGTGTACACGTTGTGACGATTGAGAAAGAATGAATAAACAAGTTAATGCACGCTTTTGGAGGTCTACATCATCTTCTTTTATCATCAGGGACTGACCACACAGGAAAGCTGCAGCTGTGAGGATAAA
Organism: Psettodes erumei; assembly: GCA_016785225.1. Lineage (NCBI taxonomy): Eukaryota > Metazoa > Chordata > Actinopteri > Pleuronectiformes > Psettodidae > Psettodes > Psettodes erumei. The sequence continues at coordinate 153,023 of JAFBJZ010000433.1, forward strand.
TATGGGGGAAGGCTGTCCTCTACTGGTGACTGAATAAAAATACTCAGAACGAAAGAAGCGACTTGATGATGATTGTATGATTTAAACTTTTTTTTTTTTTACAGAATCAGACAAACTTTATTGATCCTAAGTGGGCAAAAATAGTTTTTTTGCACTTCTTTCTGTGTACAAGCAACTTAGTACTTAGGAAGTTGGGTAATGTAGTGTGAAGAGCAAGAAAATCTATGTTGGGATGGCTGGATGAACGAAATACCAACCATTTTCCCAAAGGTTGTATCATTATCTTCAACAAAAAGACACAAAGACACAAAGTGATAAGTGATTCCACCTTTGTGTCAAAAATTTGTGTCCCTTTCCCATTTCGACTCAACAGAACCGGAAATTTTTTTCGGTTCAGTAAGGAAGAAGAAGTGAACTCCATCTCCTCTGGATGAACAGGACCGTGAGCGCAAGCCCAGCCTCTTCACCTCAACCTGTACAATCTGAAACCAGTAGAGTGGAGGCAACACTGGTTGGAAGAGAAACAGCCACATTTATGTTGACCATCATGGAATGACTCTTAAAAGCTTTGTGTTTGCTTAATGCCTTTCCTTTCTTCCTAGGTCTAGATGAGATAGACAGCTGGAAGCGGGAGGCGGGTATCCAGCTGAAAGGGCCAAATCCATCAGAAGTGTAATGGGATTCATGCAGATATCAAATGGAGAGCTAAAAGTTGAAAGAGGGAACGAGATCTAATCCAATGTGAAATGGAAGCTCTATTATGAGCTTTCCACGCCAGCCTGATGTTTTACAGTTTGGTTACAGTTATGGTTTTGACATAGCTCCCTTGCAGTCCTTCAGGAGCATGAACTCCCGTTTTGTTTTACTATTTTTCTCGTTACTTCCTGTCTTCGTACAATTTTCTTCCTTTGCGAAATTCTGCCTCTCCTTAATGTAATTCATCCGTGCCCTATCGTCCCTGCCTTACTTGCCTCTGTCTTCATCCTGTTCAAGTGTCAAATTGTTGCTTTCCATGTCTCCTGTGCTTGTTTCTCTCGTATTCCTTGTGTGATCCTGGATTCTTTTAATTTCCATAGTTTTTGCTTCTCGTCATCCTGCTTTTTCCCAAGCTCCTCTGTGTGTTTTCTTTCTTGCTAGCCTACCTGCTTTTGGATGTCTCGAACTTTTTTTTTTTTTCAAACATCCCTTTTTCACCCACCTGTGTCCATCTACATTTTAGCTCCATTCTTCACAAAACATAACAGAATTCTTACCTCCACCTCAATACAGAAAAAAGTGTACAGTGTATATACATACAGTATATTTTTTTTAAAAAATAGCATCCATATAAAAATCCTTTATAAATAATTATTTAGTAAATATTTCAATAAAATATAAGTTTAAGTTCATTAACTAAATTTTATATTCAGTAGGCTATTCAATTTCATTATCCTAAAAAAATCCCATCTCCCCATACCAGGATGGTTTGACCCAACCTGGCAAATGCCAAATGCCATCACCTGTAAATCACTGCCACCTGTGTACGATACGCCACCATACTTGCATCATTAAACTTTATTATGTATTATAGCTATTATCTACCTCATTGGAATGTTGAAATAACTGATGGAACTGGACCAGACAGGGAGACAGAATGGACAGAAAGACATAGAGAGAAGGCAACAAATACAATAATGATAACAACCATGGGGCGGGCACCAGGTGTCTGAGAATGTGGGGCTTTGGACCCAGCTTGCTCTGGGTGGTGGACTTTGTCAGGCTGTGCACTTCCTGCTACTGCCCTGCTGGTGGCCAGGCCCTGGGCTGGCGGTGGGGGGTATCACGAAATCCTTTTTCATCTTGCCTTCTTCCTTTCAGGGAACTGCTCACGAAAATGCAGCGTACACCTTATGTCAGTGCTCTCAAGTACACAAAATTTTATAAAACAAGAAAAGGCATGGTAAGGTTGGGAACTGCTGATCCAGTGAGGACAGTTGAGAATTCAAGGGATAAATAAAGGGAAGAAATAGATGACAAAAAAGAAAGGCATTGGTAGAGGCTGGCAGACAGGAGAAAATGCTTCTTTATTTACCTTGAACTCTCAAACTCGCTCTCCTGTCTCTCTCTCTCTCTCTCTCTCACACACACACAACACACACACACACACACACACACAGTGTATTAGCATCAAAGGTCTACAGACAGACAGGGAGCAGTAATGAATGAGTGGATGTTCTTAAGATGAACTCTCTTCTCCCAGCAACTGCCACAACACCTCACGTCATTCTTCCTCTTTACCATGTTCACTATTTCATCATCTCAACCTCTCCCTCATGACGGCTTCCGAATTCATTCATTCATCTTTTTTCACTCCTCCATCACATGCATTGGATGGTGGGCGGGTGTCATGGTGGCTGTTGGTGAGGTGGCACTCCACGTCACTCTGTCAACTTCCTGTCTGTGGGATTAATCGTCACAAAGAGCAACAAAAGAAGTGGCAAAAAACTCTATCTTTTGTCATTTGGACATGACTTCTCAGCCTTTCTGTGCCCTTTGATGTGCATACCACGCTTTTTTTACAATGCGTCTGTGTGTGTGTGAGTGCGTTTATGTACACGAGTTTGCCATGCCTTCTTCTGTGTTTGATTGTTGTATTTGTGAGCCTTGTGTGTGTGTGTGCTGTCAGCAGGGCTCCGGGCCCTCATGCGTCAGAGGGCCTTTCTCTTATTGTGGCCCCTGAGCAAACATATTAAGAACTACCTTATCACTGCTTATACAGCCAGGGCCACACACAAAACGCACACACATTAAATACAAGCCTAAATACACACCGCATTCACAAAAAGATAGATTTGACTCCAAACACACAAAGCTCGTCGCCAAACTCCCCAAATGTCACAGGTCCATCGAAAGGCGGTGCTACACAGCCTTTTAGGCCAGTCATTGGTTGATACAGAGCCATCAGTCATACGTCCAGGGCCAAATTCTGGCTTATAAAGGAGAGATCAGTTGGGGTGTGTTTGGAAGAGGAACGCATAAGTCTTGACAAGCCTTCTTCAAGAGGCGCATCCATGAAAAATGAACAGAGAGACTGACTTTGTTAGCCAGGGAAAAGGAAAGCTATTTAACTGTAAATTTGCTGAGAAGATGTGGAACTAAAGTGGACGAATACTAAAGTCTGGTTGAAAAAGTTTTTGACCTATCACAACTGAAGAGGGCTCTTGTCTCACGTCTTTTTCGAATTTTTCCAAAACGTCAAAGAGCAAGTAACTAAAATTGCAAAGATACAAGGAGTACAGGACAGTACAGTACAGATACAGGAAGGAGTGAACAAGCTGTTTGAGACACCTTTTAAAATCAGCTCAGCTAATGTCTGTGAGATCTCCAGTATCAGCTGAGAGACTGAAGAAACAGATGGATGAGTCAGGTGTAAGGAAAACCAGCACACATTGAGAACCTGTAGGCTACACCAGAAGACCTCTTGGAGAAAAAACCTCTGGGTCCAAAAGCTAAGAAGTTTAATTCATTGCTGGCGACAACAGGTCCACTCTACATAAATACTTACTGTTGTTTTCAAGTGCTCAACTATAGCCGCAATGCTTAGCAGAGCAACAGTACTGTCAGCGATCAAGGTTGCCCTGTTGACACAGATGATTCTTGGGATAGGAGTGGAGACAGCACCCACTGAGAGAGGTAAGGATGTTGAGATAACAGACGAGATGTTAATTCTAATGACATACAGTAGGTGGTCTTAACTTTGTAGAAACTGTTTTATTAATTTATATTAACTTAGAGAGGGCTTATGGTTGTGGTTTTAAAAAGCAACTGATTGTTGGTCTTTGCACACAAACTCCAGTGTTCCAAATGAAAGATGGCCATCATAACGTGACCATCCACCAACTTGAGCTTCACAAATAACACATTACTTCCTGCAGTGGCAATGAATGCTATACAAATTGCTGAAGTTGACTGTATTATCTGGGGACACTGGGCTCCGGAGAGTGTACGAGATCAGCATATCCTTACAGTTTAATATTGGGTGATCATCAGCAATATAAATTTATGATCAGCCCATAACCACAAAAATAATAAGCTAAACTAGCTATATTGCTGAAGATCGATCAAGGCTGATATTTGAGGAACTATCATCATACTGGATGATTCCACAGGTTATGATCTCTGTTCAATGCCAACGTTAAGTGCCAATAAAGAAAGTGAACTTTAGAACATGTGTGCTTAATGCAGAAAGGGGAGACGTAAGGGGGTGGAGAACATGCAATTTCTTTGATGTCTTTGAAGGAGAAATTTTAGTCCTGTCAACTTATAATAATGAAGACCCTTTCCTTAACCTTAAACAAGTATTTAGGTGCCTTAACTTTAACCAAAATGCATTTTCCATTACCACAGTTTTCAGTAATCTTGACAGTAGTTTCCATGTGCAGCCAATGTTGAACTATCACTGAACATTATCCATAGTCCATCATTGAAGAATCATCCATTATCAGCAGGCCTTGCTGGTGTTCAGGTTATATGACAGTATATTATCCAACTAATGTTGAACTCATCTTATTACTCAATCTTAAATGTAAAAACTGCAATAACGCATGTTTAGCTGGTAGCTGTTGTACCACTGGCTGGACCTGTGCCCTAGCTTAAAAGCAACTAGGCTACAACGGTAAAACTGTTGGATGGGCCTTAACATTTCTATCAGAGATAAGATTTAGTTAATTTGATAAGATTTATTATGTTTGAGTGAACATATCTGCAACTTGCTAACAAATTTAACAAGTTTATTATTTACTTGTGAATATCTCTTGTCCAGAAATTGATAATATCGTACAATATGATAATATGGACTTAAGGGACTGCATAAAATGTAGGATTCTACAGATGTTGCAAAGTTCAGTTCATGTTATAACACAATTATAAAACACATGTTGAATAGATTCAACTTGAACCTAATTGCCGGTGCTCAAAACATCGTCAGGCAACAGTTTGAAAATGGCAAATTTGAATGTGGACTCATAAGTGTTTTATTGAAAGACTTTTTGGTATTATTTTGATCTTTCTTTCATTCCTTGCAAAACTACACAAGGTAGTCTTCTATCACCCTGAGCAAGTGCATGTGTGACACAGAGCCACATTGTTTGAAAGGCCCAAACATCATTGTGCGCACACATAAATGCAACTCATACAACTGTTACGTCTGAGGGTCCCATGGCAACTCCAGCAACCAGCAAAGCAGTGGAATCCCACAGAAATAGTGAGTATGTGCATAAATATGGGTATAGGACTATTTGGGGGGGGGTCAAAAGTTCGAGAAATCTGAAGATGGCTGTGTTTCGAAGCATACACTGTAGAAACACATGCAGATATGAAGTCATTTCAGAACAAATGGTATAACTGTAGACCAGGTATTGAGAAGCCATCATGGAACATATGCACTGCACATTCTCCATGCATGTATGAAAAAAGATGATATTTCCATGTATCGATATAGCTATTATAAATGTCAAAAATGCAATTGAGTAAAAATGTGGCTCTATCTACCATTAAAATGGACAAATGCATCAAAAGTACTTGACAAGGATCTGAAGAAAGGTTACCTCTCAGTCTTCTAGTGGAGCCAAAGTAACACTGGTCTTTGGTTAGCCTTTCCAGTACCACAGTCTCTCTCTCAGACATAAAAGTTTCTGGCTTTAACTTTATTGTCCATTCTGCCGCATGTAGAGGACACACAGAGGAACTGAAATAACGTTTCCCTCAGCCCTGATGGTGTCATCAGATACAAAATAGAGTTGGCTGGTGCCAAGATGGGGGTGGGTTTGATGTAAAGGGACTGATGCTGGAGGGTGGGGTGTGTGGAGTTCAGTGTCCTAACAGGGGGAAAGAGTGCAGGGAGAGAGTTCAGCGACCTTACAGCCCGGTGTATGAGACTCCGTTACCTTCTCCCAGATGGAAGGAGGCAGAACAGGGAGTGGGGCGGATGGGTTGGGTCACAATGCTGACTGGTTTCCAGGTGAGGCAGGGGTGAGAGAGCAATTTCTGCATGAACCTGCAAAAGTTTTTTTGGTTTAGCTTTTTATCCACATGCGAACAGCATTCTGGGAGCCCGGAAACACTATTTTTGGGAAACAGATTCCAGAGTGTAAAAATCTCTGTTGTGTAGTGCAACACAAAAACATGTTTTCTTGGAAAATAAGTTTGTGCTGTAAAATTGAGGCATCTGATCAATTATTGTGTCTTAACACTCTCTTTGACACAGGTTGTTGACGCCAGCAGTGGGGCCAAAAAGAGTAGAAACAACCGTTAACTAGCATTTCTGTGCTCTGTCAGAGATGGTTTGACAACAAAGCCTGGTTTATTGCAACTAAAATTCTTACTTTTGATTATAATTCTATCAGTCATGATAACTTTGCACTCATCAAAGCACTCATTGCTACATTTTTCCCCTTTGTGAAACCCCCAGACCCTCCTCCCAGTTTCACCCATTCAGCAGCTGCACTGGAGAAGTCTTCAGCACTAAATCTGAGCCCATATCTGAAAAGGTTGCTTCTGAGCACCAAAGCAACTGTAGAGGACAGGTCATCAAAAACCACTGCAAGGACTGTCACCGCCGGTGTCAGGGCAGGGCGACTGAGGGTCAACTCGGAGGTAGCTGCACCGGATAAATATGCCCAGATGCAGAAGATGATTTCAGCCCTGGAAGAGCTGCACCGGATGTTTAACAGCACACTAAGCTCGCGGCTCACCATCATGCATCGAGGTACTGATACTGTTCAAATATTTGCTTTTATTGCAGCTGCATGCATACAACTGGTGCCCTCCATAGAAGCACACTGCTTGTGTGGCTTAAAACGAAATCACACATAATCACATGCTCATGCATGTTGTGCAAATAAAAAATCATTAAGATTGACTTTGGTGATCCCCTGATGTTTCATTTTGTGCCATCATCAGGTCAGAATGTCATACTTCCTCACAAACTTCCACTTCCAAACACTTGCAAAAAGAATGACAGTGCCCTCAGCCTCAACTACACTGAAGTTTATCATAGTAAATATTATACCTGCTTAAACACAAGCTCTCACTGTAAATTAAATTATTCTGAGTTATACAGTATTTTAACCTTTGTTCATTCGGGGAAGTGTCTTTGACATTTCTACTTGTCATCTACCACCTAAGGGCATCGAGTCAAAGTCAACTGGACTTGTAGAGTTTCTTGAAGATGTTTAAGAGGGAGGACTATGCCAGCCTCTTGGACGAAAGGTGAAATGTCTTCAGGAAATCCCACGAGACCAGCTGGTTTTGTCTCTTCAGTATCACATTAAGCCAGGACTCACTCACTGCTCTTTCTCACAGCATGTTTTTCAACAAAGCATTTTCTTTTTATTACAGCGAACGGCAGAAATTCAGGAAGAAAAAATAAAGCGGTAAGTTCATGTAAAACATATGCACTCATACTTTGGCTTTTTGCTGAATAATAAACCTGTACCACAACTTGCATTTCAAGATCCATTATATATATTAAAAATAAACTTTCTACTCCTGAGGTTTTGTTGATCAAACGTGAGTAAGTAGTTGAATGGTTAATGTTTAAATAAATTTATGATCAATGTGAACGAATCTCGAAGACTGATGAAAACTTCATATCAATTTTGACAACTATGCTTCACTAACTTTTGAATCTTCAAACCAGGGACAAGCAAAGCTTGGTCATATGTAAAGGGGGTGTCCAGTTTATAGCACTATTTAATGTAAGCAGGTCGATTGTTAAGAACCTGGGGAGGTGGGGACTCCCAAAAGGCAGTGTGACTCTAATCTGATACAGGATGTTCAGCAATCTTGGTTTCGGTATAATTGGTATATCGTATTCTCTCTGTTGCCACTGCGGTTGAAGCTCCCCCCTGCTGAGGGCGGGGTGAGGGCCACCACTACCCCCCCAACCACAGTGACCAGCACAGCATCCAGAGCCAGCTCAGATGCCATCGTCCCCAGCCTGACTGGTCGGAGCTTCCGGAAGTCCCTCCCGCCACAGACCAAGAAGACCAACAAAAGAGGTTAGAGTAGAAGTAGAAGAACTTCATCCTACTTTATCTCTAGAAGGTGTTGTCTGACCTCATGGACAATGATAACCCAATAAGGTCAAGGAGGTTTAGGAGACAGACATCACAGTTTGCTCTCCAATGACTGCAAGACTTCAGGGCATGATGGGAAAGTGCTTGACACTTACTGGATCTGATTTGTCAGTCAGCAGTCAGCAAGGCTGGGTGCATTCAGCATATGGGATATTACAGGTAGTTCACATTGATTGCAGATAGCTTTCATGCAGGTGTTGAAACCATTTTGTAACCAAATGTTCTCTTCCTCTTTTCTGTCTTCAACAGTGTGCTTCTGGAAATACTGCTCCCAGAACTGAACACCTCTCAAATAGTGTTTACCTGCTGGTCTCCCTGTCCACCATTTGGTCCCCCTCGCCAACACATTAATCAAATTAATTAAATATAATCATCATTTTATATATATTATATATAATTATTATAATTATACGAATTGCATAAATGTTTTCAGATCTCTGCAAAAAGTGTTTGAGAGCACCATTTGAAATTTGACTTTTGCACACACTTGTATTCATTCATAACAAAGAAAAATTATGAGATGAGATCAGAAGCGAGGTGTGTTCCAACTGCAGGAAGTAGTCCCTGGAAGCTCAAGCATTACATAATCAGCAGTTCTCAGGCACCGTGTCCCCACCGCGATGCAAGAACCAGCTCACCCATGGAGTGACGTACTAATTATACAACTGTTTCATTTGTAAATGTAATTCAGAGCGCACCCGAAAAGAACAGCGTTTGTCAACAGAGAGCCAAGAAGATAGCAGCGTGGCTTGTAGTGTTGCCATTGTTCATTTTAGTAGCCTGTGACCTCATCTCATCTCCCGTGTGAGGTATCCATCAATCAGTGTCATGCACTGCCAAACTGTTTTTTGAAAACTGAAGCTAACACAATGCTTCAGTGGTCTGAGTCAGACAAATAAACTGGGTATCTTCATCCTGGTCATTGTGGTGTAGGATAATCACTGATAACTTGAGGAAGATACTCATTCAGTGAGGCACACTGCTGGAGCCTCATGTTAACTTCAGATAAACTTTAGATTTAGCATTTTCTACAGGACAGACAGTGGATTTTGGATGCTGTTTTTTTCATAGTGTAGTCAAGTAATACAAGGCCAGAGTACAAAGGCAACAAAACATATACACAGTATTTCATTACAGTATTTTGTTACCATTGACTTGATACATCAGAAGCACATTCCTTGGTTTAATTCTACGTTCAAATGAAAACACATGGCTGCATTTTCTCCTTGCTGTTGCTGCAAAGCCTTGGTTCCATGGATGGCATGGAACATTCTTACCCCTGCTTCCAGGTTGTAGTGAATGGACAACAAGTGCATTTTGTTGTACTCTAAACTACACTCTATTGCCAAGAGATTGCACTACTTCCTCTACTTCTTGCACTGAGCAGCTTGAGAGCAGTTTGGAGGCACATCAGGGTGCGTAGCTTTTACATTGCTGGCAATGCTGCGGACTAATTCACAACAGATCCAGTGGGTTTTTTCGATTTATTAGTATGAAAAGATCTAAAGACTAAACCTTGCCCTTCAGAAGCTGCTATTGCTTGAACTTTGGTTTCATCCCTCCCTTCATTCCTCTAGCCTCTCCTCTGTCTCTTCTCTGACCTCTCAGTGCTGAGAGACTGTTGCTGTGGCATCGCAAAGCCCCACTGACCCCTGCCCCACCCCACCGCGCCTCCTCACCGGCGCCAGCCTCGACTCAGACCTTTTCATTCACTCATTAATTAACAAGACTGACCGATCAAAGGAGACGATGTGCGCCAGTGGCCGGTGCATGAACGTCTGTTAACCCTTCCTTTTCCTTTTGAGACAGACACACATTGTTATTTTTCTGTATGTGTGCGTGCAAACGTTCAAATAAAGTTGTTCTCTAACATGACTAAACCCCGCTGTGACAATAAAGATGGATATTTTATTTTTCTATAGTAACACTCTCCTCAGTTGTTCATTGTGTAGACAGACTCTGAGGTCACTTGCTGAGTCAGCAAGAATAATGCCATTTCACTGCAACTTGGAAAAGTCAGCTTCACTATTTTACTTAATTTCTGCATTGCCTACATCACAGAATTTGGCTTCACAATTGTTCATGAAATAAGAAAAAAGTTAATCATATTTCTTCATATTTCACGAAACACACACTTTTTCAATAAATATATTGCTTGAAAGCTTCAATGCATTTCCTACAGTTACACAGGAGCTTATTTTGGATATTTTTACACATCGCTTATTCTCCTATGCCCCTGTTGGTATGCAAGTGCATGAAGATTCCTTCAACCTTAAGCAGATGTTGTTAGGGTTGGAATTATGTCTAAATGCAGGATCATTACAAATCCACAGCTTGCACAAGACAGATGCAACATTAATGTACCATTACTTGGCTGCTATTTCAAATACTGAACTATAGAGCACTGCTACTGGACTATAACTCAAAGATTGGACATTGAGGGATGAACTTTGGGAAGTTAATTTATTTCCCACCCTGTGGTATATTGTGTTTTGCACTTCTCCTCTGCAGTTGTAGTATTTGTGGTGTGGCTTTGCACAGTGTGATTAGTCTCAGCGCAAGTAGAGCAGCAGGACATTCCTGCTCTGGGTGTTTCTATGGTAATTGAACTACATGTTTGCTGTGTGGGAGAGCAAACTCTGGGTTGTTATATCCAGAGGGCTTCAACAGAGGTCGCTTATCACTGTTGCCCCGGTGAGGGGCGTGTGTGTCTGCATATGTTTGCATGTTTGCAAGAGTGTAAAATGTGTTTATGTACATGTTCTTGCACATGCAATCATTTTTGGTTTCTTAGCAAAGAGTCATGACACATAGCAACAATATGAAGTAAAAAAGTTCTTTTAAATAAATTTAATTTACACTGGAAGAACACAGCTAAAATAGTTGGCATTTAATATGGGCATATAATGCATTGAGCATTTAATTTAATTCCTGATTTTTTAAAAATTAAGTTCCAGAGTTTAATTCTAACATTTCACAACACTCACAAATACAATTCTAACAAATTATTACAATGATAGATTTACAAGGTGTTGTGTCAATGGGAGGGGACAGAAGAAAAGCTGACCAATCACGCCTCTCATTGCTGCTCCACTTCATTTAATTTCTTTGGTGGCACAGTTCTTACAAATCCTTAAACTGAGCAGAGATAAATAGATAATATTACAGGGGGCCAAATAGATGGAATATGATAGTAAAACAGATATGTTTTTTTATTATTTCAATGTATTTCATCGTAAGCATCGCCTATTCTTCTTGACTCACATAGCTTAGAACTCCAGCAGAATGATAATTACAAAGACAAGAGAGACAATGAAGACAATCCACAGTGATAAAATCATTTTAATAATGATTACCCCCCCAAGAGGATATAAGGCCAGAACACAACATAGTGGTGTCAGGGGTTGGTTAATGGACTGTCACAGTCAAAGTACTGCAAAAACATACTAAGCCATTTCCTGACAGTTAATTAAACAAGGGATTTTCATGAAGTAAAGCTGTATTTAAGGAAACTGAGGGGGAAAAAAATTCTCATTAAAACAGGGATGTAAGTGCCATATCTGTCTCAAAATAATTATATGATTACATATGTGTATGTATGTAAATGGGGTTGCAAATGGTGTTTTCAGATTTTCCTACCACTTGGTGGATGCTGACAGGAGCAACTGAAAATAGAAAAAAGACGATTAAGTTGACTTTGGATAAGTGATACAGTATGACAGCGGTCTCTGAGTGAACCACGAAATGTGTTAAATTAAGAGATAAATCAACCAGCACCAAGGACCGCCCATACACAGGCAGGCAATGACATTAGATTCAAAAGAAGTACTGTCAAAGGATATTAGGTAAAGTAAATAAATAAATATTGCAGGTCTTAACATGACACACATTTCATTTTGACCACTGATTCACGATTAAGACAAAAACCTAAAAAATTGAATCAGATGACATGATTTATGTGACTACACTTACACTTGGACTGGATGCAACTGATGGCCGAAAATATTATTATAGAGGACAAAACTGTGTAATTGGACTTTTAGAGACGTGTTCTGGCTTTTTGGGACAACACATGTTTTCTTATCCAGAGATGGGCAACAGGACTGTTTAGCCTAGCTTAGCACAAACTCTTTAAGGAAGGGTTAACAGCTAGTGGTAAAAAACAACAACAAAAAACCAAAAACGGGAATATGTGAACTTGCATGAAAAACGTAACTATTGTAGCTGATTCCATTTATATTTTAAAGGTTTTCATTCAAATTGAAGTGTTTGACTGGTTTAATCAAAGTTGATTATTAATTTGTAACACTGTAATACTGGATAATAATGATTTAGCATGTGTGCTCCATTGTCTGAAGAGGGAGTAAAAAGAAATCAGGAATTAATCCAACATGATTTCCTGTAGAATAACTGAAATGAAGATATGGTAGTAACTGTGCAACCCAGCCTGTAAGAGCGCACACACACACACACACACACACACACACACACACACACAAGGAAAGAGTTAATATGTTTTTAGTTGTGTTTAGTATGTTTTATTTTTCTAGTTTTTGCTCTACATCGTTCCATCCCCCTCTTTCTCTACTTCGATGAGTTTAATTTGGCTTTACCCAAACACCTTTGTGCTGTATTCCTCTTTGAACTCACTTTCCTTCATTCTAACAGCTCAAATCTTTTCCTATTTTCTCTTTTGTTGAAAGACCTGTTGGGTTTTCAGTCCTCTCTGTGCTATCTCTTTTTTCATCCCCCTCTCTGTCCTCCTTTTCCCCAGACCTGCTCTTATTTGATTCGCTTTGCGACATCCAGATAGGCAAATTCAATCTCCCTCTCAGCAGGGCATGTGCTGGTGAACTCCTCCCTCTGGTAGGCGCAGTTTAAATATCTCCACACCCCCATCATCTCTGCTGGGATCTCGAAGCCACGGTACTTCTTGGCCACAACCTAGAAACAGACAAATGTCAACAGAATGATGACAGGCCTCAGAAGTCCAAGTACTCTCACAATATACATATATAATTCCCTTAAATATGAATATCAGGCTGAATGAACCTTGAGGATGTGTAGTTTCGGGAGGAGATTACAGTCGGCCAGAGTGAGCTCAGGCCCATCCAGGAAGCTCCTGGAGGACTCAGGCAAGTCGCCTGGGGCATAGGTATCAATCTCCTCAGGGAGGGGGGTCCTCAGGAAGTCATCAAGACGCCGCAGCGACTTCAGCAAGGCTTTCTCTAAGGCTGCACAGAAAGATGGCATTGCAGAGGTCACTGAGAAATCGATGGCTCAGTCATCCTTGGTCCTGTGACCACTGGCACACCAGAGCAACATTAAAGCTGCATTAGTTCATGTTTGGCCACTCTGGGGCAGGATGACATTTTTTATGGTTGCTGCCTATTCACATGTTCAACTCAACCACTGGGGGTCACAAGCCAGTGTTCTCTAGTGCCGGTCCCAAGTTCTGGTAAATGAAGAGGGTTGTGTCAGAAAGGGCAGCCAACATAAAACTTGTGCCAGATTAAACATAGAAGATGCATTTTAAGGACTGCCATACCAGATCAGTTGAGGCCGGGGTTATCAATGACCACCTCTGGTGCTGTTGACCAGCAGGGTACTGGTGGAAACTAGACTACTGTAGGTTGAAGACTAGTGAGGAGGAGAGGAGGAAAGTGTGCTTGTAGACAGCAGGAAAAAAGGAAAGGCACAAGGGCAGATGTTAGAGAGTAGCAACTTTGAATGTAGGGACAATGACAGGTAAAGCGAGTGAGTTGGCTGATATGATGGAGAATAGGAAGGTGGACATTTTGTGTGGTCAGGAGATTAGATGGAAAGGAAGCACGGCCAGGAACATTGGTGGTGGATATAAACTGTTCTAGCCTTATGTGGCTAGGAGAAGGAAGGGCGTAGGGGTAATCTTGAAAGAAATGTTTCTGAAGAGTATTTTGGATGTGAAGAGAGTTTCAGACAGGATCATGAGTTTGAAGCTAGAAGTTGAACATTGTCACTGCATATGCCCCTCAAGTTGGATGTCAATTGGAAGAGAAAGAGGAATTTTGGAGTATGTTAGATGAAGTGATAGAATGTGTCTTCAAAGGGGAGAGAGTGGTTATTGGTGCAGACCTCAATGGGCATGTTGGTGAAGGTAACAGAAGGGATGAGGAGGTGTTGTGAATGTGGAAGTAAAGATGGTGATTGATTTTGCCAAGAAGATGGAAATGGCTGTGGTGAACACTTATTTCAAGAAAATGGAGGAAAGGTGCTCACAGGTAGATTATATATTGTAAAGGAAATGCAACTTGAAAGAGGTAGGAGATTGTAAGGTGGTGCCAGGGGAGAGTGTAGCAAGGCAGCACCGCTTGTTTGTCTGCAGAATGACTTTAGGAACCAAGAAGAGGAAGTGAGTAAAGACAGAGCCTAAGATTAAATGGTGGAAGTTGAGGAACTGGGAAAGTACAGTTAAGGTAGTGCAAGAAGGTGTGTGGTGTTTCCTTTGGACAGAGGAAAGAAGATAAGGAAACTTGGTGGTGGAATGAGGAGGTTCAAGAGAGCATCCAGAGGAAGAAGTTGGCAAAGAAAAAGTGGGATAGTCAGGGAGATGAAGAAAGCAGAGTAGAGTACCATGAAGCTAAGAGCAGGGCAAAGAGAGAGGTGGCAAAAGCAAAGGAAACGGCTTATAATGAGCTGAATGAGAGAAATAGATATTAAAGAAGGAGAGAAGGACCTGTATTGCATGGCTAAACAGTGAGATCGTGCTGGAAAAGATTTGTAGTAGATTAGGGTGATCAAGGATAGTGATGGGAATGTTTTGGTGAGTGAGCAGAGGGTGCTGAGAAGGTTGAAGGAGCTGATGAATGAAGAAAATGACAGAGTGAGGAGGACAAAATGTCGGAAGGATAGTGAATCAGGAAATACAGAGGATTAGTAAGGAGGAAGTAGAGAGTAGAGTAGTAGGAGAAGTAGGAGTAGTTATGAGGAGGGTCAAGAATAGAAAGGCAGTTGGTCCAGATGACCTACCTGTGGAAGTATGGAGGTGTCTAGGAGAGAGGGCTGTGAACTTTTTGACCAGATTGCTTAACACAATCCTAAAGAGTGAGAGGATGCCCGAGGAGTGGAGGAGTATATTGGTGCCAATTTTGAAGAACAACGGTAATGTCCAGAGCTATAGTAACTACAGAGTAATAAATGTTGATGGAGCTTCCGGTTGGTGAGCGGAATGGAGTAGTCGTGTTTTTCCAGGCTCCTGCCACACATTTTCCTTTTTAACCATTACTCACTCAAATATTCGCAGTCAGTGACTTCGACACCAAAACGTGTTTAAAGTGTCTTATCAGCCAACATGTCATCTAGAACAACCAAACCGGACAAGAAAAAACAAGTACAAACTTCTGCGGCTAACCCAGCTATCGACAATGCTACGTTGGCTAGCATGCTAGCCGACCTCAGAGCGGATCTGCTAACTGAACCGGACTCTCTTTCTGTCAGATTTGAGAACAAGCTCGCTGCCATTGACACAAAACTAGACGGGATACAGTCTACTGTGAACAATCATGAGCAGCGTATCTGCGATGTTGAGTCTGCACTGAACCAACTGCAATGTCTAGAAACACAGGTAACCTCTATGGCTGAAGATAACGCAAAGCTGAAAGCTAAGCTCATAGACCTAGAGGGGAGAAGCAGGCGGTGCAATGTTCGTCTCATAGGAGTGCCTGAATCAGTCGAGGGTGCAGGGCCAACGATGTTTTTTTCTAAATTTTTGGTTGATGTTTTGGGACAAGATGTGTTACCCCCCCCCCGAACTCGAGAGAGCTCACCGTGCACTTAAACCCAAACCAGCTGAGGGAGAAAAACCCAGGGCAGTGATCATCTGTTTTCACAAGTTTCAAACTAAGGACACTGTGATTCGTTGACTTATTCACAGTGAATAATATCCGTTTCTTATCATGGAATGTCAAAGGGGCAAAGCAAGCAACTAAAATAAATAAGATTATGTCCCACATTCAGGGGCTGAGAGGAGACGTGTTTCTGCAGGAGACTCACCTGCGTAGTGATGAAATTTTACGCATTAAAAGGGGCAGGTTCAGTCAATTGTATCATTCTAAGTTCAGTGCTAGGGCGAGGGGAGCTGCAATTTTAATTCAAAATCATATTCCCTTTGAACTAGAAAAAGTTGTAGCTGACTCATGTGGTAGGTTCGTTATAGTGTCAGGGAAGCTGTGCAGTACCCCGGTTGTCTTGGCTAGTGTTTATGCACCTAATTGGGATGATGAACAGTTCATATCTAAGTTCTTCACCTCTATTCCCAATGTTGAAACATACCACATAATTATTGGGGGGGATTTCAATTTTGTTCAAGACGCTGATCTAGACAGATCCTCTTCCAGACCGTATTCCCTTTCAAATTCGGCTAAACAACTTGTTTCCACTGCAGCAGAGCTGGGTTTTTCAGATCCATGGAGGTTTAAATTCCCAGACAAAAAAGCTTTTTTTTTTTTTCTCCCATGTCCATCATTCATATTCTAGAATAGACTTTTTTCCTCCTAGATAACAGATTACTTTCTACTATACGCTCATGTGATTACCATAGTATTATGATTTCTGATCATGCTCCCACATCTTTGGATATACATTTTCCTACTTACAGACGTCCTTTAAAGCCATGGAGATTCAGCTCATATTTACTAGTTAATGACCCCTTTGTTGAATATTTAACATCTACCATACAATTATTTTTTGAAATTAATGATACCCCAGATATGTCAAGAGGCACTTTATGGGAAACCTTCAAGGCTTACTTGAGAGGTCAAATAATTTCCTATTCAACTCACCTCAGAAAAATGAATATGTCCAGACAGTCAGAATTAGTACAAATGCTCAAGGAAATTGATGAAGATTATCCTACAAACCCAGACCCTGCGCTATACAAAAGACGCCTGCAACTTCAATCTGAGCTAGCTCTTTTAACTACTAATGAAGCAGAACTACAATTGCTCAAATCTAGACAACGTTTTTTTGAATCAGGGGACAAGGCTGGCAAACTCCTTGCCCAACAATCCAGAGCTGCAGCTGCCTCTAGGCTTATTCCAAGTGTCAAGTCATCATCTGGTGTCACCCTTACTGACCCAAAAAGTATTAACGAAACATTTGCAAAATTTTATTCTGATCTATATGCATCAGATCACCCTCAGATTAATATGGCCAATATATTCAATATTATTGAATTTCCCAGAGTAGAGGGGGAGTTGGTGGAAAACTTAGCCAGTCCAACAACACCAACTGAGGTGGCAAACGCTATTAGGGCTTTACAAAGTGGCAAATCACCTGGTCCAGATGGATTCACGGTAGAATTTTATAAGAAATTTGCCCCACTTCTCTCTAAAGTCCTCAGCGATGTATATAATGAGGCACTGACTGTTGGTCAACTCCCTCCAACCCTAACTAATGCCACTATTTCTCTTCTGCTAAAAAAAGACAAAGATCCATTGCTTTGTAGTAGTTTTAGACCCATATCCCTCTTAAATGTAGATTACAAGATTTTAGCCAAACTTTTATCCCTCCGTCTCCAGCAGATTCTGCCAAGGATAATTTCACCAGATCAAACAGGCTTTATGTTAGGAAGACACTCATTCCACAATACCAGAAGACTTTTTAATATACTTAATATGCCCAGCTCCAGCACCCCAGAGGTTGTGGTGTCGCTGGATGCTGAGAAAGCTTTTGACAGGGTGGAGTGGGACTTTCTTTTTGAAGTAATGGATAGATTTGGGTTAGGTTCAGGCTTCATTTCATGGGTCAAAGTGTTGTATTCATCTCCAGTTGCATCTGTACAAACAAATTATACTGTCTCACCTCCTTTTCAACTCCATCGGGGCACAAGACAAGGTTGTCCGCTGTCCCCTTTATTATTTGCCATAGCCATTGAACCTCTGGCAATATGGCTAAGATCTGAACCAGGATTTCAGGGTATCCTTCGCCATGGCACTGTGCACAAGTTATCATTGTATGCAGATGATCTACTCCTTTATGTGTCAAACCCCTCCACATCACTCCCAGTTGTCTTAGAAATCCTAAAACAGTTCGGCCAATTCTCTGGTTATAAACTCAATTTTGGTAAAAGTGAGCTATTTCCAGTAAACAACTTGGTTGGGCATCTCCCAGACAACATAGCTCCTTTTAGAAGGGCAGATACAGGCTTTAAATATCTAGGTATATTTATCACTAAGACCCTGGCAGATACTTTCAATAAAAATTTTGTTCCCTTGCTTGGTAGGGTTGAGGAGGACTTTGCCAGGTGGTCCACTCTGCCTCTGTCTCTGGCTGGCAAAGTGAACCTTATTAAGATGGCTGTTCTGCCAAAGTTTCTCTACCTTTTTCAACATATACCTGTACTCACGTCAAAAAAGTTTTTTGCTAAATTGGACAAATCAGTGTCAAAGTTTCTTTGGGCCAGTAAACCTGTGCGTATACAGAAAAAAAATATTACAGCTTCCTAAAAGAGCAGGGGGGTCTTGCTCTCCCCAACTGTTTTTTTGCATTATTACTGGGCAGCCAACATTCACAAACTGTTATACTGGACTGACGAATCCATTACTAACCAGCCTGCCTGGGTCCAAATTGAAATTTCCTCATCTCAAGCCTCATTGAGGGCATGGCTATGCTCTTCGCTTTCTGTGTCAACCACTGATGTAAGCGTTAACCCAGTAGTCAAACAGTCCCTCAAAAAATATGGTTGCAATTTAGGAGACATTTTGGCATGAGAGTACACTATTCCTCCATCTGTGCCCGACATGGGCTAATCCAGTGCAAATTCATACATAGAATCTATTACACTAATCATAGATTGTCAAAATTTTATCCCAATGTTGCAGACATCTGTAATAGATGTAACCAGTCTCCTGCTGATCTTATGCACATGTTTTGGTCATGTCCAAAATTGATAGACTTTTGGTCTAAAATATTTGATACCTTCCACAAGGCCTATGATGTGGGGGCTGACCCCGATCCTCTCACAGCTCTTTTTGGTATTCCACACACCAATGCTTTTTCAAGTGAAGCACAACATTGTATGGCTTTCTGTACTTTACTGGCCAGGCGTCTAATTTTGCTTAACTGGAAACATACCTTACCTCCTTCCTACAGTCGATGGGTGAAAGAAGTTCTCTTCAACCTAAAATTGGAGAGGCTAAGGTTTTCCCTCAAAGGCTCTCTGAGGAAATTTGATAAAACCTGGGACCCTTTGCTGTCCGTTATAGACACATTAGATATTGTGCCTGAGGAGACAGATATCTGAGCCTACTTTGATTTTATTTATTTACTTTTTTTTTTTTTTTTTTTTTTTTTTTTTATTTTTTTTTTTCTCTCTCTCTCTTTTTAAAAATTATTAGTTATTATTATTTATTTTTTTTCTTCACTTGGGGGGGGATTGTGAAATTGTAAAAATGTAAAACTAAAAATGTGAGCTTTTCCTATTTCATGTGGGATTTTTCCCTTGACTGTATTATACTGTTGTTGCTCAATAAACAAAGTATTAAAAAAATGGTGCAGGTGGATGAGTTCAAGTACCTGGCTCCAACAATCCAATGCAATGGGCACTGCAGTAAAGAAGTGAAGAAAAGGGTGCAGGCAGGGTGGAACAGTTAGAGACGAGTATCAGGGCTGTTGTGTGACAGAAGGATCACAGCAAGAGCGAAAGGGAAGGTTTACAAGACAGTAGTGAGACCTGCTATAATGTTTTGTTTGGAGACAGTGGCACTCTCTAAAAGAGAGGTGGCAGAAATGAAGATGCTGAGGTTTTCATTGGGAGTGACCAGGGTGAACAGGGTTAGAAATGAGCAGATCAGAAGGGTAAGGTCTGGCAGTTTGGAGACTGAGTTAGAGAGGTCAGGTTGAGATGGTTTGGACATGTGCTGAGAAGAGATATGAATGTAGGTATATTGGACAGAGGATGTTGGAGATGGAGCTGCCAGGCAGGAGGAAGAGAGGAAAGCCCCAGAGAAGATACCTAGCTGTAGTGAAGGAGGAGGACATGAAGATTGCTGATGTGAGAGTAGAGGAGGCAAAGGATAGGGTGAGAAGGAGGCAGTGGCTCCGTTTTGGTGACTCCTGAACGGAGCAGCCGAAAGTAGAAGAAAAAGAAGCCTATTTACATGTACCATTGTAGCAGGTACTAATTTATTTCATTAGGGCCCGAGTACAGAAGGCCCTATTGAAATTTTGATGTTTAGTATTGGTGTTCAGCTTCCTTTTTTCTTTTTCTTATTCCTTTCCGCCTTCAGTTCTCTTTTTCTGGGCCTTAACATGCTCAAAGAGTTGTGAAATTTTGCAGATGTGCCAGACTTTGGTAAAATTTACGTATGGTATGTGCCTTGTATATGATATAATCACAGCTTGAGGAAAAATACACCCAAAGCCACCCCTCTACCTGTTTGAACCCTAATCCTCTCTTACCTTCATTGGTGTCTTTTCTTTGATTTTTGATGTAAGCTGAGAATTTGGCAAACACATCGATGCCAGCAGTGTTGGCCTCAGGATGTTTGGGAGCCAGTCTGGGGTAGCTAGTATTGGAGAGACATTGTTAAGTGAAAAACAGTCATAAAAAAGTTTATTTTTAAGAATTGCTAACGCCCACTCATGTAATCTCCCGCCCCCTTCTGGAGCATTAAGCTCTTGGGAGCTTTTATAGTGATTCTGCACACTCCATAGACTCTGATAACTTCTCTCTGGAGTTTCTCTCTGGGGTTTCATTTTTGAAATCCAGCTTACTCCAGACCACCATCACCACCATGTAGGTGACTGTAGGTATCTTCATGCCAATGCATTCATGTTTGTGTGTTAAGTCAGGTAAGTATTCACCAGCTGCGGTTCACTGCAGTGTTCATTTCACAGATTAATGTGAGGGGGGGTTGCTGAACACACTGGTGTACTGAGATACACCTTGTGGTGCAACCTGGACACATATTCAGTGATGTAACAAGGGTCACAGGGTGTTTTAGCTCTTATATCAGACACCCTTACCTGGGTGACCCAGCTGGGGGTGATCAGGCCCCAACTTGTGTCCAGATTGCGCACTATGGCACCATATCATATCCCCATGTCAACCACAGCCAATGTAGAGCCTTTTCAGCAGCTTCCATGATGTTCTTCATTGTTCTTCACCTGTGCAGTCCGCAAAGCCCAAGGAGTCCCAGGACCCGATGTAGAGACTGGCCTGCGAAGCCCCTGCAACCCACTTCAAATGGCTCACAGTGGACCTTCCACCCATTCCTCCGACACTCAGCCACCAAGTCAGCATACCTGGCCTTCTTCTGTTCCTGAGGTTCCTCCATCCGATCTTCAGAGGGGACAAATAGCTCCAGTAGCACAACCTGCTTGCTTGCCCCGGACATCAAGACCATATCTGGCCAGAGTGTTGCTGCTCCAATGATGTCCGGGAATCTCAACTGTCTCCCAAGGTCAGCCAGTAATTGCCAATCCCTTGCTGTTTCAAGCAGGCTCCTGGGTCTTATGTGGGGGCTGGGGCTTCTCACCTGTACGGATGAAGGTGACAGCACACTTAGAGGGGTGTTGCTGCTTGCTGTTGTTGATGCCACTGCAGATGGCATCTGCTACTACCCACAGAACCTGGTTGTGGTGCCAATGATACCAACCATCTCCCGAAGCCTTTGAGCAGCAGCTGAGGATGTGTTCTAAAGATCCCCTTTTATGACAGAGTTGGCAAGCAGCTGAGTCTACCAGGCACCAGGTGAATGGGTTGGCAGGGCTTGGGAGGATGTCATACGCTGGCTGGACTGAGAACTTGAAGTGGTGTGGCTCCACATTACAGAGTTCTGCCCAGATGATCTTACGGCCAGCTGTATGCTGCCACTTGGTCCAGGCCCCCTGCTTGGACATGACCACCATTCTGCTGAAACAAGCTTTCTCCACTTCAGCCTGTACGTCCTCCTGGATCAGCTTCAGCTTCTCCTTTCCGCTGGCTTTACTGTAGCTAGGTTTTGAATTACTACCCAGCCCAGCCCACTCTGTAGCCACTGTTCCCACCAGGATGCTGTGTTGTGCCACTTCCTTCCCCTTCTGACCTCTACACCTGCTGAGGAGACCTTGGTATCATCTTGAACTCTTCTGCCAGACTGCTGAACAGAAGCTGCAGCTTGGTGTTATGCCCGAAGAGTGCAAATTATGTGAGTGTAAAATATGTTTGTGATCAAAAATGTGGGATATACAGTCAATTGAGCAGCTGAATGGTAGCCCTGGTTTTTGTGGTTTATAGCACAAAAGGGTTACACACACTGAGCGTGATTTCATTACACATTAATCCAACTATTAGCATTAACAAACATTAACTAAACCAGACTTTTAAAATACATGTTAACACCTTAGTCCAACTGATATTTAACCCTCCTGTTGCCCTTCGTATTCAGTATACACCCAGTGTCCTCGCACCGGGTCAAATGGCCCCACACTCCAAGGATGTGGAGGAGTTGGCACACGCGGGGCAGTGCAGGAGCGCGCAGTCTCTGCATAAACCGTTTATGTTTAACACACACACACAAAGGCACATTGTTGGCCACCGGGTCAACTTGACCCGGAGGAACACAAGGGTTAACTTCTTGGAGTTAGATCCAGATCTAGATCCAGATCACACCAAATCTACCAAAACGCGAGCCTCTCAGATTGACTGAAACTCCCACTCAAAGAGTAACACACAGGCACAGAATGAGAAACAAAAGCTGTGTACAGTGGCCAAGTGACTGCACTGACTGAGCAGAGAACTGACACCACTCTCTATAGGTCATCATTTAGACACAAAATCATTGGCTTGAGAGAGCTGGGGTCGGGAGGGCAGGGAAGGAGAGGGCTGCAGTAGTGATGACACATTCCTCAGCAAATCATTGTGCTATGGAGCCAAAAGTCTATTGCTTATAATTTCACTTAAATAATAAGTTAACTGCTTGATGTGCCAGCAATTTGCCATTAGCTAACCTTTTTCTCTATTGTTTGGTCTGTGATGAACGTAGTCATGTAATGTATGGAATGTATTGACTATACCGTGGCGGGGTGAGTTTCTCCTCCAGGAACTCCTCTATCATGTTGACATCAACCTTGACCTCACCATTAAAGGTAACAAAAGGAGGGTTGGCCCCTGGAGCGAGGTCCTGCAGGTCAGCTGGCTTCCTGACAACACACAACAGGAAATGCAGACACTCGCAATGTATGAATTTGAAAATGAGAGAGACAATTGTGGCAAACCGGACAGTTTGTCATCATACCAGCAAGCTGACCTAGTCACAATCTTTAAGGTTGGCGATGTTGGAAATGCATCCCTAAAGTCTGTTTGGCGTCTGTCGGAACCATGACCCAAAGATGCCAAAAAACAGCATGTCTCACAGCCAGATGCCTCAAACAGCAGCAGTGACTGTGGAATTGTAGTGTCAGGTGCAACCAAAAGCTCTGCTGTCACTCAGGAAAAACTTTCCCTCAGCATAAGCTCTCCTCTCTGAATAAACCCACCCTACCACTGTCATTAGCAGTGCTTAAAAATACCAAACTCATTTCCCCAAATTATTTTCTGATGAAAATAGGCTGACCATAGCAGTACTGAGTCAGAATTTTTAAATCTCTCCTTGATGATAAAACCCACAGTTTTAAAAGCCATTTTACAAACCATTAATAAATTCAAAACTAAATTACAGCTGAGTCATTTGCTCGTCAACACTTAATTAGCATCATATAAAAGACCATTAACAATAATGTATACCTGATTTAATTTGATGGAATTTATACAGGGTGATTTTAGTTAATATGCATTATTCAAAGGTGAAACTTAAACTGTCATTGATTTTATGAGTATTTCAGTTAGACTATAGTAGCACAGTATTTTTGAGGTGATCAGCATGATGTCTGTGACATTTGGATGAGTTATTTGATGTCATATACAGTACTGTGCGAAAGTCCCCCCCTTTTTTGGATATTTTGATTTAGCAATGCTTTACTGCTTTTTGAGAATTATTTCTGAAATTTCTTTGAGAATACAACCAGAAATACCAGAAGTATGTATGCAGCATACAGCAGAAAAGTTTCTACAGGTCAAAGTATTTCGCACACCGCATGTTACCGTTTGAGGTCGACAGTGGTCACGTTGAAGATGACTCCTTTAAGCCAAAGGATCATAAAGAGTCTTTGGGAGAACGGACAGTTACCGATGCTCTCCCCATCGCTTCCTGCCTATACACACACACACACATAAAGAGAAATACACATGCCAGTGCAGAAATGAGAAAAAGCATTAGATCAGCTGTAATGCTTGTGAATGTAATTGACACAAATGAGCTGCAGGATAAAAAAAACTAACTCAGAGGATACTTTGCAAAAACAACAGGATTTAATCTTCATTTCTACCAGCTTGTATATATGAAAGAAAAGGGGAATTCATTCTCCCATTAAGGTTGTCTCATCAGGCAATAGGTGAATGGAAATTTGCTTTGTAGGCTGTAGTCAGCACGATACAATAATAAAACATACAATGCAGCTGCACAGATCCCATAAGCAATCACACACACACACACACACACACTGCCTTCTTTAATCATAAGAATAGGCAAGTTGTAATTTATTTAAAAGAAACAATGGTGCAAGGAACAAAGGACAATCTATGTTAGTGCTCTGTCTGGGGAGACTGAACGTCCACTGTGATGGGAGGGGGCACTCCTCTGGGGTCTGCTTGTTAAAAAGTCAGTGAGCCAGTGCACTGTGCTAAAATACAAAATTAGATAAAAGCCTGAGAGCAAAACCTTTTGGGTGAACACATTAAAAGCGGAAGAAAAGTTGATTAAAGCAAACATGCAATTTGAGATTTGACAATCTGCACAATCTGGAATAAAATAACTGTGAAAACAGTCTCAATTTATTACTGCAGTCGAAACTCAGCAGGAATTCATTATTTAAAATCAACATAGCTATGGTTTTACTCATGTGCCCTCTTCATCTCCTGATATTTCTCTCAACAGACATTCTGGGCAGAGCTGATGATACTCTTTTGACAGTGTTAAATTCATTCAAAGTTATCATGAGTCTAACTGCAAGGGACAACTGTGGGGAACGCTACAACAGCAAAACAGGAAAGAGACTAGTCATGGAGGTCAACGGTCATTGGATTGAATGAATGGAGATAGAAGGTGGACATTCCCATTTGAAACCAGCGACCATCCCTGTCACTTCCATCCTCCTACAAATCCTTGGAGGTTCCCTCTTAGGGATTTCCTCAACATTGTTATCAATCATCCAAAACCTCTGATTAAACTAGGAATGTACAGATACCAAAACAATCATCCAGCATTGGTTCATTACTATGCTCATGCACTTACTGGTACTTGTAATCATAAAATTACTCTGCACCTGATCACTTTAAGACAACTTGATGTTGACCTCTGGTAAGTTGAGATGATTGATGGAGGAGCAGCGATGCAGGCAGTTTGGAGAATTTGAAAATATTTGAAGATGACAAAACAGGGTTTCCCAAACATTGACTCATAGGTGTTGGGCAGCTGCACAACTTCAGCACTGACCGCAGCCACAAACTGACCAACTGAGTTTCATTATGTTTTATTTAATGGCATTAAAAACGCAGTGCATCTCAGTTCATTCATCTCTCTGCTTGCCCCGCTCTCTCTCGCTCTGTCTCTATCATATGCACACACACACAAAGCTGAATGTCAAACAACATTATGTTGTGTATTTACTTTGTTAAAGTTAGATAGTGAGCAACATCTGATCACAATAATACAGGAGATACTGCATTACTTACCTTTACAAACAACTCAATGTTAGGGAAGCCGAGTTTTTTTACTACAATGTTATACCAGGACATGGTGAACGGTTCAGGTCAACATGACAGCTTGCTCTTCTATAAAAGCTTGAAAGACAGTTTTTTTATCCCAGTTACAAAAAAAATTTAAATGATGAAATTGATTGAGTGTAAATTTAATCCGGAGTTAATCCATGTCAGCAGATGCATCTGACGATTCGTCCTCTGCTTGCTGTTTGGACTGGTTCTTTTTTTCCCCTGCTTTCTCAGTGCGTAATCCACACACAACCCTCTTTGTTATATTAAACTACAAAGCGCTCGTGTGTGTCTCTGCTTTCATCAAATCACGCTTAAGACTACAAAAATCTGTTCCTTCGCATCGTAGCAAATATTCAGGCAACTTTTATGAATTTCGGTGACATATACTGTGTACCACTGTCACTCTTTGTGTTTCTTTTTCTTACTGACTGAAGATGGGAGGCACAGAACAAGAGTTCCTTCATTTTTCCAAACAGTGGGTGGCAATGGAATCTCAGCTCCAGCACACTCACTACAGTTGATGGAAGGATCTTTTTCACACCCATAGGAACTGCAAAGTCTATCTTGTCCTCTCTTTCATTTGTATGTTGAGTTCTTTTTTCACAGGCTGATAATTATTTGTTGCGGCAACTTGTTGCGTAAGAGTGCAGAGCATCCACAGTCCGCATCAAATGAAGCTATGAAAATTCAGTAAGCAAGATTTCTTCCCTTATGTTGACCCTTGTTCATGGGCTAACATTAGCAACCCTTCCTGAAAATTCTGATGTCCCTAAAGCTGCCAATAATCTCTCTTTTTTGGATGATGCAGTGACCACTTAGGACGATCCTGCTTATCCTCAGCAGCATCTAGCCTGTCAACGTGTTCAATGCTGTACAGCTCACCTATACAGCTCACCTGGGTGGGGTCACCGGACCCCACCCCATTGCATAAACTTACAGGGCTTTGTTTCGATGTCTATAGGCTATCACAGTCAGCACACCACTTGTTGCAATGATGTAAAAAAAAGCCCCATATATTTGACTTCACACATCCAAATAAAGCCCCATTTCCACCAAGCGGTATTATAAGCAGTGCTATGCATTCCACTGCGGAAGGTACCAAAATAATGTGAGGGGACCAAAATGCACAACGTTACTTGTGTGACATATGTCAGAGGATATAAACACCATTTTTAAAAACGCTGTCGATTAAGGGAATATTACAGAAGGGGCCAGGTCAAGGGGGACCCATTCCATACTGTACTGTTTGGTGGAAACAGGGCTTAAGTCACCCCCATAGGCAGTAGAGGAATATTGCTCGCTATGTTTACTATGTGATCATGTTCCTTAACGTGCTGCTCTCAGAGTTAAATCACCCTCACCATGACAAGAATGTTTTTATTTACTTTGGTCTTCCGGTATGGGGAAAGGCTGAGTGCAGCTCAAAGGATTGGAGGCGGATTGACTGAAACAGATCTGATGTAATGATAAAACAATATCAGCCCCATGCTGTACATGAATAATGTAGTAAACCTTGATGAGTCAAGTCTTGGTCCTGGTTGAGCTTGCTGTTGAACATCCTGTGAAAGCAGTACACAGCCTGAGGTGAAGTACGTGTTTATTCCAGCACCGCTGTGCCCAGAGATCTCAGCACCAAACAGCAGGCTAATCAGCTTGCAGAGTGAGAATGCAGAGATTAACCCTGCATGCTATCAGCAGCAGCGTAACACTGTTGCACAGTGCAGTCATTAGTGGCCTAAACATGGCGCCTTAGATGCATGCAAGATAGTGAAAGAAATGTTTAATAGTCTGCATTAAATGAAATGTGAAGTCATTTCAGTCTTTTTGGTGTATTAAGAGAAGGGGAAATCTTTTGTCAACATTTTTTGATTCATTGGCCTATTGTCTCAGGTCAGGTGGATAAAGCCAATCTGAACTCTAAAGGGCTATTTCAGCTTTCCATATTTCCATCATATTTCCCTTGGCCTCAGTCTGTGCTGCCAGCAAAGTCCCTGACAAAGGAAGCCATTGTTTGAATGTGAGCTCCCACTGAGAAGCAGATTGTTGTGTGTATGTGGGAAGCAGCTTTCAGATATTAGTGTTTTTTTCTTGCTTGGCATTAAACCTCTCCACTGGCTGCACTCTTTTATTCTTACCTCAGCGAGGAATGTGCTGCGAAACCTGATAGCAAAACCTCTGTGTGTTTGTGTGTATGTGTTTAAAGCACCAAAGCATAGTGGAGGGAAAAAACTACAAAGGTCTAATTTCTAACAAGGACAATGTATTCATGTAAATAATATTGTATGAATAGGGTATGGTGTGTTGCTATTATTGTGTCTGCTAACTTTAGATTTGCATGTATGCGGCTATGTAAGGTGGCATGCCGGATGGATTGGGATATCACTGTGTTAATAGGATAAGGTAAGCAGATCAAGATAGGGTGTCTCCCTCACTTGCTCTGTCTGTATCACACAAACGTACACAGTTTGAATGGATAAAGTTGGGCATTTGTGTTAAAAATAAAAATGTATAGAACATAAAGTACACAAAACATGCAGCTGAGACATGCTAAAAAGCACTTAGTGTACCAAAGAGCTTGGAATTTTGCATTGGATAGACAGTGACAGTGCCTCATGTGCCATGGTCCTTTTTTCCAACAGGTGTGCCGCAGGACCATGCGATCTGAGCCAAGATGGCTTGGCCTGAATCTAGCTAAATCTGGCATACAGATGCAGCAGTCTCCTGATGAACAGTGCTGCAAAACAGAACTGTTCAAGTGTTGGTGATTGAAGCATTTTGATCATAATCAGCTCAAACCAACCCTTTCCTCAAGGCAGCCATGAATAGAACAGAGGCAGCTTGAATTTTTGCCTCTGGTGCCAGAACATTCAAGTTCATCAGGATCTTGATCACCAGCATAATTCAGGGTTCCATCAAAAGAAACTGGGGTTGCCATGTCATAACTGATGGCTTTCACTGAAGGACTATGTGCAGTACAAGTCAAGTGAAGTGAATCTTGCTCGGACCTCATTTAAGTTTTTTTAAGAGTTTTTTTTTCTGCATCACTGGTATTGTAGGAGGATCAAAGAGGGCGCATCATGAAACCCAAACTTGGATATACAGTTGTATATAAAGGACCACAAACATCAACATGACAACACACTTCATGAAGGGTGAACTTGTCAATTATAGGTTAACAGTGGCGTCAGTGTATGTCAAGCATTCAGCACTAGCAGTATTTTATCACTTTTTTTGGCATTTCCCAGCTATGAATACCGTAACTACTTCTCTTTCTATGGTGCAAGTGGAAGTGTGCTATAGACATCAACTGAACTTAAATGATATCAAAACACTGCAACTTATCATTTTCAACTCTGGAATGGTATTCAAATTACATTCATATTTTTTCTCTATTATGCAGGGTGTAGAAGGAACATGCAAAAATTTGGTTTTGGTTTGACTATGCAATGAACTGATAGATGATATTGCATTACATTGAAGAAAAAGTTGACTCTGATTCAACAGTTTTGCAGACATCCCTGGTTTCTTTTTTTCCTCCGCATTGGGACATCTGTTTAATTAATGCAGTGGTCTCTTTGAGGTGAATGAGGAAATTGTGTTACCATTGTCAGCCTGGACATGGCCTCTGTTTAGACTTACTAGACAATAGTTCATTGTCATCTTTTGTCTTATATATACTGGGGATCCTTTGAATTGCAAATTTCTGTTCTGAGGTGAGCTCCACTGCATAAAAAAGGTTTAAAGAACCATGAGAGCATGTTTCCTTGACCAAGGAACCATTTTTTTTACCACACATATGGAGCATTATTGCAACATCTGGGCGGATACAATGTCTGTGTTCATGAAGTACATTACCTTGACATAGAGTGAGATCTCATAGTCCTGGTCTTGGAGTGTTTTGCTGTTCCTGCGCAAAGGAGGCAAAGGGCTCTCCACTCTCCGGTGGGAGATTAGTTTCACCTCCTCTCTCTTCTCCTCGGTCAAGTCTTCCCTCTGGGGCACATATGAATGGCCATCCTCCAGCAGCACCACTCGCTTTCTCTTCACCTGCTCATCTTTCCTTTTGGGCAGGGATTCATCTTTGATCACTGACTTCAGCTCCTTTATCCAGTCCTCCCTCTGTAGCAGACTTTTCTCTTCTGGCGATGCTTCTTTCTTGACCCATTCCTTCCTTCCCCTTTCACTTTCCCAGGTGTCTTTTTTCACAGGCTTCAGTTCTCTCCTCCAGTCTTTCAGTTCCAGTGCACTCTCTTTCTCACATTGATCATTTTTGATCCAACCACTATCTTTTCTCCTTGATGACAGCATTCTTGCTGTCCCCCATCCTTCCTTCCTGAGTGGCTGTGGCTCAAGACATAAGATCCCATTCTCCACTCCTTTCTTCAGTCCTTTAACTCTTACATTTATATCTGTTTCTGCCTCTTTGTTGTCATCTTTTTGCTTCTCACCTTTCTCTTTACCAAGTTCGGTCTTCTCATCTTCCATTTCTTGATAGTCTTCCTTTGCTTGTAGCTCTTGACATTCTTTATCCTTTGTCGCTGTTGTGGCATCTTCAGAAGATGCTGTAATGGCAGCCTGTTCTTCAGGATCAATAGTCTGATTCTCCTCTATCTCCTCAATCTCATCATCTAAAACAGTCACAGGCTCTTCCGCCATCTCTAATTCTCCAGCCTTTGCTTCTTCCTCTTCACCTCCTCCCTTTGTATCTTCTACAACAGCCATGTCTCCAAGATGTTCAGTTATGTTGTACCCCACATCTTCCCCTGCTTCTATGAGCTGTGTTGAAGGTTCCTGTATATCACCACGGGCCTGCGTTGTGGACTCGTCCTCTTTTGATGTGACTTCAACCTCACCACTTTTCAGTTCAAAGGCCTCCTCCACATGGTCCAAATCCACATCTTGCTGTAAAGATGCCTCCTCTAAACACTGCTCTGGTTGTGAATGGCTTGCTATAGCCTGGTTTTCAAACTTAACGATGGATTCTTTCTGCTCTTCTTCACTCATTAACTCCTTGACAACAATATCGCCTGTCTCCTCCCCCTCTTCCATAGCTGTTACACCCCCATCTAGAGTGTGAACCCCAACCTGTTGCAATTGCTCTTCCTCCAGCTCCTCCTGGTTGATACCTCCCAACCTTGTTTCCCCAATCCCTCCCTCTTTCTGTGATTGTCCTTCAGAAGATAAATAGTTCAACTTTGGTTGCTCTGCCTTGAGATTTTCTTCACTCCCTGTATCTAGAAGCGCCTCAGAAGCTGACCCCAAATCCTTCATCAAATCCATGGCTCCCTCATCTTCAGTGTTTGCCCCTCTTGAATCTTTCTGTTGCCATGGAATGTTGTTATTAGTTATCTTAACTGCCTCTTCCCCCCTGTCCTTCTCATCTGTGTTTTTCATTTCATTTTGATTCTCACTGGTTAATTGGTTGGTCTGATTGCCCTCCGCTTTGACTGTACCTGTTGTATTAATAGACATGCCACTGCTGCTAAAAGTTGAGCTTTGGCATTGATCATGCTGAATTTCAATTTGTTCAACTATCCCTTTGTTAGCAGGAGTCACTTCTGTTACTGGATCCTCTGTGGTTTCTGTCACCTCACTATTAGTGTAAGGAACACCTACTTCTGTTTTGTTTGTATCATCAGTATGCATCTGATGCTGTCCTGACTCCTCTTCAAGAATACTCAGTTCTTCAATAGTTTCTGCATCATCAATAGTTGACTGTAGTAGACTTGCTACCAATACCACTTGTTTATTTTCTTGACTTTCTCCATTGTCTTGTTTTTCTCCTTGGCTGTCAAATATTTGTTTTTGACCTTTCTCAACCTTAACCGACAATGAAATGTGACATGGATTTCCAGCCATTGTCTCTGTGTCTTCTGGCTCTTCCTCTCCAATGTCCTTAGCATCTTTCTCTCTGGTTCTTGTTTTATCTTCATCTACCATTTCTACTCCTCCCTCCCTGTTTTCCTCCAGTGTTTCACATCCTCCCTTTCCCTCCCTTATCACTCCATTTGGTAATGGGGCTACTTGTATAACCCTCACTTCCTCCCTCTCACTGTGCTCTCTGCTTTCTGGCTTGGCTGGCCCCTCTCCTGCTACAGCCATCAGCACAACATCTTCCCCTACCTCCTCAGCTAGTTCAACCTCCTCATCTTCCTCTTCCCCCTCCTCTTCCTCTCTTCCTCCATGGGTATCCAGGTCAGAGCACATACCCAGCAAGCTGTGGATTATAGTGGCATTCGATACGTCTGGGTTTGGACAGGGGCCTGATTGAGCCATGGAAAAATTTGAGGAATAGATGGGGCACTTACTCAGGAAGCTTTCAAGATCAGTGTGCAGGTCCACAAGATGTCAAGTTGAGGAATCGGCCTAATATTCCGGAAAAGTTCCAGTTCCCAGATTAGGTCCAAAATGGAATCTCGGTGTATTTCTATGAGCACCAAGGTTAAAAAAATGTCCAGAAAATATTCAAAAAGTATGTCTCACAGTATATTTTGAAGCAAGAGGCCAGGAGTAGAAAGAATGTTTTTCCAAGGTCATGAGAGGACTCAAATCCTGAAATAGCTCCCGTGTTGCTATGTGAAGGAGGATTTTTTGTGTAGTTCAGTTTTTCAGAAAAGGTCTGAGATGGTTTTAAAAGCTTTGAAGATCGTAAAAGGTCTGACTGATTCCCACGAAGTTCCAAATTTCCAAGCAGGGTAAAGTCTGGATTCTGAGCTTTCAACTCAAGATCATAAAATGATGAGTATTATTGAGGCTTATAAAGTTTCGGTCTTCTACATACACTCTATTCCTTGCTTGTCGCTGTAGGTCTCTTGAGTCTGCAACTTAAGCTCAGTCAGACATCAATAAATACAATCTCTCTCTCCCTCCCTCTCTTTCTCTATCCAAAGGATTAAATGGAGGCTGATCCCCACATGACCAGGTGCTTAAACCTCCCTGCCACCAGCACCACTTCAGATGGAGTTCCTTGAACACACACATACACATTTGCCATTACATAAAGTCTGCATACCTGTGTCTGACAG
The DNA here is from genome assembly GCA_016785225.1 of Psettodes erumei. Lineage (NCBI taxonomy): Eukaryota > Metazoa > Chordata > Actinopteri > Pleuronectiformes > Psettodidae > Psettodes > Psettodes erumei. Next base: position 185,995 of record JAFBJZ010000433.1, read on the forward strand.
ACACTCAATTATCCTTCAAAATTTTGCTCACTGCAGTGGCTTACTGATTTCTTTTGTTTTTGTTTCCACACATTTATATTCAAAGCAGTTGTGTACACATGTATGATAAAATTACATTGTGTAACATTAAGTGGCACTGTGCTGTTGCTCACTCATGACTCAAGTCGACAATGATATACATAAGCAAACATAAGCAAAATTCACATTCCGATTTCTTTTTCATCAAATGTGTTTCTTATCTTAATTTTACAACAGGAGACAGAAATGGGCATAATTGACTTCCATTTTTTCAGCTACTTTTATATGTAGCTTTTCAATAATATTTATTTATAATATATGAAAAATATTTAATTTTGAAGGCATACACTTCTGCTTCTAATTATAATTACTATTGATGCTCATCTTCCATAAATCAAGATTACAGTGGCAACTGCAATACTTTGCCAAGACCTGTAATAAAGAGAACATGCCACAAGAGGGTAGTATCTTGATTGTAAATAACTTCTTGCTGACCAGATGAGTAGAACAGCATCAACAGCAATATAACAATATAAAAAGAGTGTTGAAAGTGTTGAAGTTGTTGGTCCTAATTAGTTAGTTAGATAGTTATTTCCAGAGTTTGTTCATGAACAGTAAAATAATTCAAGTTACTAGGAGGATATCATCTTAATATGTCTTTCCTCACAATGTAATCAGCATTTCCGTGAAAGAGATGCCATATTTCATAGTTCCACGACACCTAAAATGATTAATTATTATTATTTTAGAGTGCAAATGGTACATCAAATGTTTTCCATGTGTATGTGAACAGTAATGTGTGTTTGTGGAGAAATGTGCCTACAACGTAACAGTAACAGTAATATATCGGTCTCTTCCAGAAATGGACTGGCATCTTTTATTTTATTTCATAAACCATGTCCAGGTCCAAATGTAGGACAGTGGAATGTTTTTTGAGAAATTCTCTGAAGTAGTGCAGTAAAATTTCTTGTTTGTGTGCCTTCATTTCATAAACTAAAGCCGATTTAATGAAAGAACGAATGGATAAAAAAAGTACCATTTGAGAGTCTGTGTGTGTGTGTGTGTTTGGTTATTTCCCTCTTTACTTTATGTCCAATGTGATGTAACTTACACAGCCCTTCTTTTAAAATACTCTGCTTTCATTTCAAAGACAGGCCGCATGTATTATAAATTCAGCAAGTATAATTTCATTAACCCTATTTCTCTTTCATGTTTCCTGGTCAGGCTTTGAATTTTGGAAAAACCTCTTTGTGTTGAATGCACTGGAAATTGGAAGTGCACGGTAAGTGGTGTACTCTATTTTCATTCAGATTCAGGGAAATTTCTTTTACTTGTTATATTTGTCAAAATGCAAAAAATTTAAAAATGTAATTGCATTAAAAGTGACAAAAAAGGAACTATTCTCTGTTGTTGATAGGATTAAATATAGGATAGGATAAAAAAAATTTAAATAGGATTGACAGGATCATTGAAGGCTCACATATTATTTTACGGTCCCCGATGTCATGGGTTTGTAACCTGTTTTTCTGTAGTATTTCAGTTTCATATTTTAATTGTTTGGGGGTTTTAGATATTGAATATATGTTTAAAGGTTTTGTTTATAGTTATTTGTTCATTTAAATGGCATCCTTTTTTGCACTGCTGCCCTCCTATTTTAACACCTGGCTTTAAATAAAATTAAGTAAATATGTTTTAATTAACCGAAAACATATCGTTTTATTTTGCTTCTCCTCTCCACAAGAACCGGGCCGTAATAATGATAATTTACAGCCGTCATGTCTACATTAGTTTCAGGGGTCGCTCGATTGAACATGAAAAAATGACTTGAATGGAAAAAAAAATACCGGAAGCACACATCAGCTGCTGCTTAATTTGACGTCATCTCCTTTATCCCCTGCGCCATGCTAACACAATTAGCGGATAAACTATTATTCACAGTGATATTGTAGAATATTGGGCAGTTTAAGTTCGAGACAGTACCTAATTTCAAATGACCACCTTAACCCATAACTAAGAGAAGAAAATAACAGAATATCGCGAAATTCTCTTATTTAGCAGCATCATTTCATTCTCTTGGTTAGCATTGCTAACTAGCTAGCCAGCTTAGTAGCAGCCGCTTGTAAGCTAATAGACTCAGGAGCAGCTTTTACTTCTGTTCGCTGTTTGGATGAAACGCCGTGGACATAGCCAAATGAGCACGAAATAACGCTTTCCTGGTAAGTATGACGGAAGCATACTGTTAGCCGTGACAAATTGATAGACACAGGGGGATGGACGTTAGCCATCCCAGTTTTTTTATTTTATTATACGTTGCTGACACTGTTTTGGTTCTGCGTTTTCAGAAGACAGATCTATTCTAGATAATCGTGATGCAGCAGGCGGAGAATGGCGGCGAAGAGGAGGCGACGTTGGACGTCCAGTTTACCGATTTACCGAACGCTCTGATAGCCTGCAAAGTCCCGGATGATTTGTTCAATGAAGGCACCCTGAAGGTAAGGCTGCGTCAAGTTATTGGGCTTGTTCTTGGATTTGTAAAATAAATAGAGCAAAGTTTTGAGATTTGACATTTTATAAAGAGACGGTAGATCACCATTTTCACGGAGTTTGGTGTTCTGCTGTGCAGCTTTATCGACATGTACGTTTCCATCGTCAATCCACCAGCTTTAAACAAGTAGATGGAGGTAATGGGATGTTCTCTCTATTATTTGACCAAGCTGTCAAACCAAACCTCCTGTCTCCTGAGTCATTCTTGAGTAACTTGAGTAACTTTCCAATGTGTAATTTAGTCCTACTCGATGAGGCACAATAATGGCATCAGAGCGATTGTTTCCAGTCATGTTTACATAAAACACTTATGCTGGACAATATATTTCGAGGCCGGACATATAACAAAGACAAAATAATGGAATCTGATGTCTTTGAAAGAAAACAAACAATTTATATATATTTTTCACATTATTCCTCTTTTTCTCACATTAATCATCTTTTTCTTTCATTAATCTTCATTAATCCCCCTTACTTAAAAAAACGTTCGGCATCAACTTCAACAACAAAGTTTGAATTTCACTGCTGTTGAGCAGCAGGGTACTTATCATTCAGAAATACAGCAATAGCAAACAACACAGCGACTCATCCCAGGGCCAAGTATTTCACCTCAATACTTTTTGGCTCCAGGCCAAACTGTTAAGTATAGAAATTAATCATTGGATACTTGTTCAGATTCTCACTCTTGTTTATCTTATTCTTTGATCAGATTCTCAGTCATCTAAATCAAATATTTGCAAGTGTCATAATTTTTTTTACAGAAGCACAGTCATTGTACTGCTCCTGACAACATTTAATTTATTTAGCTTAAGTTTCTTTGGAAAAGTTTTAGTCAATGAAATGTCCTTGTCACTGTAAGGTACCATAAAGCTATTGCTTTGCTACAATAAGGGTTGACACACTGCGGGTCTCTGTGATGAACCTGCACACTGTAATATAGGTGCAAGTGCAAGCAATGGAAAGTGACGAGTCATCTGAAAGTGACAAAGGAGAACTGAAATACGCCAGAGCATGTCTCTATAGAGGGAGTCAGTTCCATGACTGCAGCACTGTTTATAGAAATCACTGGACATGTGATTACCACCCACATGTCAACAGGCTTGGTAAATCTTGTGTGCATCAGGGTTACACACTCACCTCCTCTGAGACAAAGCCTTGATAGAGTTTTTGTCCCTCTACTTGTGACACATTCACTACCTTCTCTGCTGCTTGTGGTTCAGAAAGGCTTAATTTTTCTCACGTGTGACTTCCTGCTTCTTTTGGAGTAGAGCCACTGCTACTTGCACCTGCAACCTGCCCGTTTCTGCATGGTTTGTCATGTGACTGTCGCCGGAAAGTCTTTTGATTTGCCTCCTCTAGCAAAGACTTGAGTGAGTGCACAGATACAACAAACGCAGTGGAGTAGTTGCTTGGCCTGATATATAATTTCTCTCTTTATTATAATGTTTTGTATCGCCCTTTTTCAGCCTATTTGCATGGTATTCTATGGAAAAAAGTTTCAGTGGTCCGAATTAGTTAAAGGGGAAGATAAAGTCTGTTTAAAGTGCAAAGGAGAATTACTGCATGTATGTGCATCGCTGTTAAGGTGTCTGAAGCAGATAACAATGATCAGACAGATGATTTTCCAAGGCATTACCAAAGTGGGCCGAACTTCGGTGAGAACTGAAAAACATGACAGCCCGCAAACATAACCAGCCGTTGATACACACAAGGGAAATTTACCAGGTACATGCACATGCGGGCAATGAGATGAGCCAGTGTTAAATGACGTGTTATAGGAGTTTGCTGATGTTGGTGGAAAAGACAAAACAACGGGGGAAAGGGGCAAAGGGTGCCTTCATTTATTCCATGTCTCCCACAATCCTGCTACTTTTCCCACTGCGAGCACTTGGCGGTCAGCTGAGGTATCGTGTGGTGAAACGGAGTGGCAAGGGTGTGTTGAATGCTCCTCTGATTCTTGGAAACTCCCCGGTTGCTCTGCCCCGGATGAGGAATGACAGTGATTTCAGTGGAATGATCTCGTGTAATGGAAGAGGAGAGGGAGCATTCATCCACATTAGGGATCAGCTTCTCCAGGAAAAACAACACTTTTAGTAGCAGGTTCCAGTTGTAGTGTTTTTGGTATTTGTAGCTCCCACAGTGAGGTTATCTGCTAAAGGCTTAGGGAGACCTACCGGGCCCTGCTCCTCATGAAGTTTATTGGTCAGTGTCTTGGAAACTGATTAAGACCTTAGCAAGCTTCATGCAGCTTTGATAAGCTTGGTCCAATCACAGGCTATGGACCGTCTTGTAGTAATAGGTTTCCACCCAAGGAACTACAGGGCAATTTTAGAGGAACCTTAAGTCTATGTCCTCTCCAGAGGAACAGCCCCTAAAGGTGAATTGCAGAGTCTTTTTTGGAACCCAAATGGGTTCCTACTTTGTGGTACGTACTTCCATGATGCCCTGAAGTACCACTGGGTGGTGCTTGACGTTAATTCATGGTTACCTTACCTGGGAGGTGACAACCACAAGCAACAACAAGTGCTGGTCTTCTGAATCATCACTAATAGCATGTTATTCAACGTTTAGGCTAACACAACAAACAATGCAACAGCAGTCTCGGCTCCCTGTCGACAAAAGCTGTTCTTCTCGAGCATGGTCAAAATTATGTTGTGAAAATGAGTACGTCGCTCCGTTGGTGTGGAGTTTCCTGACTCGCAGTTGGGACGCGGCACTTCCAGACCTGCTACTTATGGGGATGTTCCTGTAACATTCGAGTTACTAGGGACTACTTCCTAGTTCCTGCAGTCAGAAGAGGCCTAATCTGACCTATGATGTAGTAGGTGATATCAAAAATGTGTCAACATTTTTCCCTCCATTCGAAATGTTGGTGGGAAATCCATCATGGTGGACCTTTATGGTCCAAGAATTTTTTAGATGAATCCATGTTCAATGGCAAAGGGTTAGTTTTACGGTGTGAGGGGTGTGGCCTTTCCAAAACTGCATTGTTTGGGTGATAATTACAGCATCACGTTCTAGCCCAGATAGATCCGTTTTACGGGAGTGAAGCAGAATGTACTTTCCAGTGTGATGCACAAGTTCAACCGCTCTCAGCCCAAAGCTGGCAGTGTTAATCCACTGGCATGGAAGAAGAGATTTAGGTCAGGGAAAACTCTGATGTCGGTCTGGAAAGTCAAGCAGGTTTTATTAACTTTTCCAGCAGGACACGCCCAGTTGCAGCTGTGGATGAGGTCATAAAGACCCGAGTTAAAGGCTAAATTCAAATCTCAGTCCCATTATTTTAATTACAATCAGTGATTAGCATTCAGCAGTTTTACACAATAGGATAAGTGGGGTAAAGAAAGATGGATGGGTTGAATTGATGGACCCTGATGGACAATGGGGAAACTAACCTTACCAGGTAACCCGCATCACACAGACAAGTTTTGGGCCAAATGGAAAATCTGAGCAGTCTTGTTTTGTTGGACAAGCAGTGACTCACGGTTAGCATGAACTGAATTTCCTGTTGTTATTCTGCAATTGTCCCTAACTGCAGTGGCGGACAGACAGAGCTGGAAAAGCACAGATGTGTCATCATGCTCCAGGCCCTCTTTTCCCGCTCAGATATGGAATTTTGTTCCGGCCAACAAGGAAACAGCCTGTCAGTCTGTGGAGTTGAGCTTCTGCAACTTGACTGTCCAGAGGAGACTGGGGCACGTGGCAACACAAATCACTGTTCAGAGCTGGATGTTTAGACATGAGGAATGGTTTGGAAGAAAGTGAAATCCACTTGCAAGTAAAAAATAGGGTTTTAGCCTGCATCTTATATAGAAATTATAGATGATTACTGAATCTACAAATTCCATATGTATAAATTCTATAATCTATAAATCTATAATAATATCTATTATTCTATAATGATAATAATTATGTAATCTATAAATAATATATAATTTCATATGGTCACTATAAAAGTGGCCTGTCCCTTCATAGACTCTTGTCTCTCCTTACTACCCCCCCACCTCAGAACTAATCATATGAAACACTTTTAACACCATTCTACGTTCATAAATGATAAAAAAAAAAGTAAAAAATAAATGTAGGGGATCTGAGAATGTAGATTATAAAGTAGCACATGGAGGAGCACGGTCTCGGCGGGAGATGAAATCTCCCAGGTGAAAGAGAATAATAATTCTCTGGAAAACTGGCAAAGCTAGGCTAAGGTGCAGGGTTATGTCCTTCTCATCCTACAAAAAGAAGAAAGACTCAGAACTGGAACTCATGTTGGAAGGACTGGTAAAAAAAATTGATGTAGAAGTACACTGTGTACCATGACAAGTGACATCAGTCTCCTTCTCTCACACATCATCCCATACAACATATATTTTGCCACATAAAGCAACAAACTCCGCCGCTACATCTAAGCTTCCTGCCTGACAAATGCTGTTCTTCTCGGGCACAATCTGAGTTACATTGCAATTGAAACAGATACAAAATTAGTACCTCACTCCTTGGGTCTGGTGCTGTACACCATTGGAAAGAATGGGGCTTTGAGCTGTTCTCCCACTTCCAGTCATGTTGCAAAACTAAGTCATCCAGCTCCTTGTATTAGGTCCATATTTGAGACAATACACTGAAGTTTTCATCATTAATGTGCTTTGCCATTTTTTGTCTTCTCATCTAATTCTGTAAGACGGTGTCAGGGAACTCTTAAGACCAGTGGACCCAGATGCAGACAAATAAAATCCAGTTCAGAGATTTGTTGAAGGTGAGATGTCAAGGATGAGGGTCCAGGAAAGTTCATCTTAATGGCAGTCTGTCAGGCAGCAGGGGAGATGGTGCTGTTAGCTTAAAGTGGACCTATTACAGCAATTTCTAGGCTTTATCATTTCATTCTTGGTGGCTACTAAAATGGATTTACGTGCTTCATGTTCCAAAAAGACATTTTTCTTATATGTACATCCTATATTCTACTCATCCTCTGACTGAAATGCTCTGTTGGAGCTCAGGGTTCTTTAAGGCCCCCCTCCCTTTTTAAAAGCTGACCAGTCGGCCAGTGTGCTACAATTGGTCAGCTTGACGGAACGTTCCGCGAATTTGTTTTCTCTCGAACAGCGGTCTTTTCAGTATGGCAACAACACTAACAAAGTCTTGCAGGTGGTAGCCTATCCAAGTTGCAGGTACTGAAACAATACACCCAGGAAGTAGAAACAACCCCCCCCAAAAAGCATCATATGGTTTCTTTAACGAGGTGGATGAAGGTATGAGCTGGAATCGGTGCTGACAGGAGGAAGTAGGGAAAAGGAGATCAGCTTTAGGGTCAACAACAACAGATCTTTAAAGGGTCTAGCAGTGTGGGGATGTTTATGAGAAGTCTTGATTGGCCTCGCCCTAAAGCAGATGAAACCATGATGCAAGTCCATTGGCGAAGCACCAATACCAAGACCAGTATTGGCCCAATACTATGCTCATGTACTTGTACTTGTAATTGTAAAACTACGCCTGATACTACTGCACCCGATAACGTCACTTGACGTGATGTTTACCTCACGTAAATTGAGCGGATTGATGGGGGAGGAGCAGTATGGCCATTTTGAAGATATTTGAAGATGTGTGAAGATGACAAAACGACACTGACCACCACAAACTGACCAACTGAGCTTTGTTTCATTTTTTTAAAAGCCCTACAAAAATGCAAGGTATCTCAGTTTACTCATCTCCCCACCTGTCATGGCATTATTCGGTACTGTATTATATCGGTACCTGGTATTGGCAAATACCCAAATATAAGTATTTGTAACTGTAAGAAATAAAGTGGTATTGGTGCATCCCTGAAGTCTATGAAAATTAACTTTTCGAGGGTTAAAACAGTTTACAGTGTGGTCTTTTATATGCTTATCAGATATCTTTCAGCTGTACCACTATAACTATGCTATCAATATTTTTAGTTGCGACATAAAGCAAGTAAGGGTTAGGTTCTCCAGTATCAACCTCTTATTAAAAATGGGTTTAACCTTACAACTTTCACCTCGGCAATGGAAAGAAGAGCATGATTCAATAAAAATCTAGCAGCTTGCTAGTAACACAACACTGTGTTCACTATGTGGTAGGCAGTCAGGATCTGTTCTCATGTGTGCTGTGCATTTGCACACCTGTCTTTGGGCGTGTGTGCATTGCCTGCCTATCTGTCATGTGAGGGAATGGAAAAAATAGGAAGATGAAAAAAACAGAGTGATGGAAAAAATGCAAGGGCTGAAAACGCATGTGGTCAAACACACACACACACACACACACGCATTAGGGTGAGGCTGAGGTCTGGAGATGATTAGCGCCTTACGGGTGCATGCTAATGTTTAACATCAACAAACAACACTTACATGAGAGCATCGGTTTCGCTGTCGGGAGGCTCATCAGCATTACACCACTTCATTTTCCGCAAACAGTTTCCATTTGGCGCACACACACAGGACCATGCTGTTCCACTGTGCATTAACACCTGCACTCAGTGGGCCGCAGTAACCGTGCAAGTCTCTCAGCACATCAGTGGAATAGATTTAGCATTATGTTTATTATATCCTTTATTTAACCGAGTAAAAATTCTCATTAAGCTTAAAGCCCTGGCCAAGGTGTTTTATGAAAGTCAAAGCATCTACCAGAAGTCCCTGTTTGGACATGGCTGAGGTTTACTATAGCTGTTGAATAGACACAGTAGCTAGTGGTTGCCTCACTGCCATCCGTGTTAGCTGTCACCTCAAAAGGCCAGTTCACACCAGAGATTCAGTGAGGCGAGCTGAAACTTGCAGCTGCTTGTGACGTTCAGAAATTGCGTGCAGTTCACAACGCTGCAACCGGACGAGATGGCAAGAAGCACTTTGCTAGTATTTGCTAGCTGCCACTTCTCATTGTAACTGTATACTTGGTAGTGGGCGGGCAGAGACAAGAGAGAGAGAGAGAGAGAGAGAGAGAGTGACAGAGTTAACAATCGCAGCTAACTCTTTCTCCAGCTATTCAGTGTAATTTTTTACCAGAAGGTACATTTTTATAAAATATGCATAAGGTTTAAAGATAGCAAAAATTAGACACTGACCCAATCCAGCTTTCTTTAAGACCAATGGGAAGATGACAGTGATTGGTCATTTCTGATCAGTGCAGTATTTCATATTTGTATATTTTCTACATCCATTTGTTATTATTTTTCAGGAAAGAATGGAAACATACAGTATTGATGTACATGGGCATGGAAAGGTCATGTAGTTTAAGTGAGTGTGCGTTTGATCCTATACATGAGAACTTATATATTTACCTGTTGAATGCATGTTCTGTTGCTATGAATTGTGTACGCAATTTATGTTCCTGTCAAGGAGATCCAGACTTTAAATGTGGGACAATTCACTCACAACCAGGAAGTTCCCTTTCGCACCTGTGCAAAGTGTCTTGTGAATTGGTTTATTTTTCCAATGGCACACACACCACCACCGCCACCCACGTTGGTCTCTCTGTTATTAATACCTCATAAAAGCATGTTATCAAGTCGCATACTTTCCATGAGTGCCAGCTCTCCCCCGCCTCTCGTTTTTCATCCCTTTATCCCTCCATCCTGCATTCTTTCTACCAGCCGTGCCTCTCTTTCGCTTTTCAGCCCCCCTTCCTCTCTGTGTCAGATGATAGGTCTTTGGTATGTGTGTGAAATCAAGAGGTGAAAGGCTCATTGTCACATATTTTCCATTCAACAAAGGACTTTTTTCTCTTTTTTTGATGGAATTTAAATGCAGCAGAAAGCAGGTCAGTGCTTTGCCTAGTGCCTTGTTTCCTCAGTGGTGATGTCATTATTTTCCAGTCACACTCTATGTATACATACACACATACTGGGCTTCTTTATGTCTGATTAGTCAGCATTAGCTAGTATCTGTCAGTAGAGGGAGGAACAAAGAGGAAAAAAAGGAACGTCCCTCCCCTTTCCACAGATGATTGGCTTGCAGTGAGAGAATGGATGAATTGCACCAGGAAGAGGAGGGGATGGGATTGAGGGTGATGCGTCATCGACTGGCAGAAGCTCATTTAAGCAGCTGTATAACAAGAGCGGAGAGAGAGAGAGAGAGAAGAAGCTCAGAAGAGGCTGAATGACATTTTCAGCTCTCCACACCCACATCTCCAGAAAATTCCTTCAGTTTGCAGGATACCGCAGAGCTCGACTGTCAGACAGGGAAAGGCTTTAAATTAACCGGCCGAGTTTTGGATGGCATTGTGCCAAGTCACTAGATAACCTTGGAATGTGGGTTAGAAGGCTACGTGTTGCCTAGGTTTCTTGAACGTAGTGCGGCGTGTCTCTTTGGTTGTGGACTGTGAAGACAAGCTACCACTACAAAAGAAGAATTACGTGTGTAAGGAGCTGGAGCTGGACAAAAGCTGATCCGTTTCCTGACGGGGGGCATCCATTACTTCCTGCCTGTCTGTCACCCTGGGGAAGGCAACGCTTCTCCGACTCCCCCCTTCCTGCTCCTCCTCCTCCTCCTCCTCCTCCTCCTCCTCATCATTGTCGTCACCCCACTCACCATCCTCGTCGCCGCTGAAGTCCATCTCTTTGTCCCATCGTGCCCCATCCTCAGGCATTAGGTGGAAAAGATTTCGACTCCCCGGATCCGTCATGCACATCAAGACAACGAAGTGCAACCGATTCTGCCTTGTCGCCTCCGTGATGAACCAGGAAGTGTTTGGCCGTCCTGAGGCACAGGTAAGAAAGTGGACCACTTCTAGGACTGCTTTCGCCAGCCAGGGTCCTTGAAATTTGAAGACATGTTCTTTTGTGGTTCAGCCCATGCAGTTTTATCTTTGAAGACCACTGCAAGTGGTTTTGAATCCACTATTCCTCATGAGTATGGCAGAGGTTTGACAAAAAACATTTTCTTGAACTGAAATCTTGTCAGCGTGAGTAAGGGCTGCAGCGGCAACTATTTTCATTGTCAGCTAACCTATCCTTGTTATTATTAAAGGGACACCCTGCCAGTTTGGGACTCAGAGACTAAAAATGTTTGTTTTACAAACTAGTGGCAAGGTGTCTGAAAGACAAGGGATTTCAGGGTGTAACAAACAAGTAGGGTTCAATGAAAGGATGCTATGGGGCAGAGTTCTGTCCTGCAAGAATCTCTAAATCACATTCAGACCAGGCCCATTAGCTGCATTCCCACTGCAGGGGCTATGGGTCTGATTGTAGGGGGGCTGAAACTTTTGTGTTAATCCCCATCAGAAGAATGGCCCCCTGAATGCGATTAACGGGGTCTTGTTCAGGGGCCAAAATGAGAGCCTGTTCTGGGGTCAGTGCTTCTGTGCAGTCCTGGAAAATCACTGGGCGGTTCTTGATGCTGATTAGTGGTTACCCCATGTGGGAGTTGATGACAACAAGCGCCAGTCTTCTGCTCTCGCACATCATCACCTACAATGCATAATTCGCTGTTTAGGTTAACAGAACAAACAATGGTCCTGCCATATTGGCTAAATGTTCTTCTTGGGCGCACTCAGAATACTGTTGTGAAGAACAGTCAACAACTTGACAATTGAAAAATTGGTACATACCTACTTCACAGGTCCAGTGGTTCTTGCACCGCAGTGGGACACAGGGCCCAAGAACTGCTGATTATGGGGGTGCTCCTGTAATGCCTGAGTTACCAGGAGCTACTCTCCAGTTCCTTTGGGCCTAATCAGACCTACAATCTTGGAGAAGATAACAAAAAGGTTTTTTTTACAAAACATTCAGAATGTTGGGAAATCCCACATGGCAGACTTTTGTGGCCTTTCCAAAACTGCATTTTTTTGGAATTCTCAGTCCTAGTACGTTGATGATAAATTGAGGGGTGAGAGTTTTAAAGTGCAATTATCTGTTATTGTTTTTAGTTTTTTTGTCAACTGCTGCCTGTCCTCATTTATGCCATTTTTCAGGGAGCTAGTGCTGGAGAATATTTAAGTTTGTAATTTTTTGTTGTTTTTTGTTTTTTTTGATTGATTACTTATCAATTCATTCATGATTAATCTTCATGCAACTATTTCTGGACCATCACAACTCTCCATTCATGTGTAAATTTAGGATAATAAATTAATTGCTGTAATTGCTGTAAACTTTTATGTGCGATGGATTTCTTTGTGCTGAGGAGTGGCTTGACCCAGGCCAAGCCGAGTCCCCCTTCCTCTTTTACTCATCAGAGGCTCACGGCATATCTCGGTGGTCACCGTTTAGCTCTGGTGTTGTGGTGCAACCCAGCTGACGAATCACCACGCGAAGGCAAGCATGACTTGCAAAAAGCTATTTTTACCCACATATTCTGTGATGACCGCAACAGTGTGCCATTTCTTATGTTCGAGTCACAGTCACCAGTTTATGAGGTCCACCAAGCTAAAAATAGCTAATGCAACTGTCCTGCTATAAATGCTACCTTCATGATGGTTGTAATTTCTGGTTTGGGTTGAATTTTATCGTATCAAAACTAATATTTAGTTTACTTGCTTTGATCGAAAGGGAGTGGAAAAATACCAGAAACATCCTGTTGTGTTAAAACTTTACATTTTACTTTAGCAAAAATAATAATGGTCTTTTGTACTTGTGGGCTAAAAAAACAAGGCACTTGAAGATCTTGAGGTCTCAGAAGTAAAATGAATAATTGTCACTGTTTTGTTCCGTAATGGTCACTGAAAATAGTGATCAGAATAGATTTTATGCCTTTGATGAACGGACACTTTCACCCAGTTCTAAATTTCTGCATTTTGCTCATATCATTTCCATCTCTATATGTCGAGGACAAAGATGAATATCTCCACTGCACTGATGTTCTTAAACTCATTTTATGGAGTTTTATGTTTCGCAAAATGCCCGTAACTGTACTGTGCATTTTGAAGCAGTTTGATGAGACCGGACAGGTTGTAACAAAGGCGCTCTGCGTCAGAACAGCTCCAGCGAAAAGGAGGCTGTTGTTGCTGGCTGATCTGATAAGCCTCAGACTGCAGAGACTGAGTTTTGAAAGTACAGCTATTCGCTGAAAATGGACTTTTGATAGGGCGTAGTTTTACTGTTGGCAGTGGCAGGCAAGTTCAGCTGTCTACTTTGTTTTTCTCTTTTAATTAGCTTCTGTAGCAATAATTGGTCATCCAAAATTGAGGGCATTGCTCTCCCTCCTTGATGCAATACACACACACACACTTCGTCAAGCTATGGCTGAAGCTCGACTGTGTGATTTAATTGGACTACCGCCCTTGTCCCTGTACACATGCATGGGAGGGGAATAGATTTACTGTCAGAAGTATGTCCAGTTGACCCATTGCAATCAACATACAAGTTAGCTAGCAGCAAAAACAAAAATGTTACCATGTCAAGCCATAAGAAAATGGACGACTTCAAGGCTCTGTACATTTTGTACGTGCTGAACACTGAACTTTGTATTCAAACAAGATTCACACTATCCCTGTCACTTTATGGTGTTATCTGAAGGCAGACATTGCTGCTATCAATGTAGTTACTGGCTTCTTCTTCTTTTATGCATTTTTTTCGTCTTCCACGACGAGAACTGTGTGGCATGCTTCGAGCGCCATGGCCATTTTGAGTCACTATGTGGGTGTGGTAGCTTGACTATGAGACATTCGATTTCAGCTGGACTAAGATGTCTACATGCATTTTAATCACCTGGCTATAGTTGAATGCGAATGGTCAGCCTGAAAGTGTCATCTACTGTCTGTATATTTAATTCCTTAGCTTCTTGTCCTAATTCTAACCCTTACCCTAAAACCAAGTCTTAACCCTCATAAAGGACGGCCCAAAATGTCTTCACTGCAAAGGCCAAAAACTCAAATGGGTCCTCACAAAGATAGGAGTACGAGCACACACACATTGTCAGCAATACAATGGCTGCAGGCTGTCTTGAGCGAAGAAAAGCGACAGATACTGTGTTTGGTAATAGAGGCTATTTTTATCAATTTGATTCAGAGTGACTGCCTCTGGCTCTCAGTATTTTTAGAAAGAAAAGCTGAAGGCAACAGACTGAGGGGAACTGGAAAAGCTGGTCTGATTTTCCTGATTTCATCATTTCAGTCTCCCCCCATCGCTTCTCTCCACCTCTCACCTTCCAGGCCAGTTTCGAGGCCTTGTTCCGTTCTTTTGACCCGGAGGTGCAGTTCCAGTACTTCAGGTCCTTCCGTCGTGTCAGGATCAGTTTCAGCGATGCCCTGGCTGCAGCAGAGGCAAGACTGCGACTGCACAAAACTGACTTCAATGGTAAAGAGATGAGGCTCTACTTTGCCCAGGTAAGGTCTTTGAAATTCGTCTTTATCCTCTGACTACATTGATCTGAGTTTGGTCAGTAACCTTTAATCTCTTCAATAAATTTCATCATCTTCTTCTTCAGTGCAGTGGACAGTTGCTGTCCCTTGGTCGTTTGGACCACTTTAGAAACATCACTTTGCACAGTTTCAAGCCTTTTTTCTTTCCCCTCCAGCTACCATTTTTTATGGAGCCCCAGAGAGTTCAATCTTAAATCGATAAATATTTAAGTAAGAAATAATTACATGAGCAGATTGAGTGAAACATAAAAATGAGTTTGCATCTGCGCTTTTGTTTTCTGTAGTCTGTCCACATAGGGAGTCCTCGGCTAGAGCCTCCCCAGCCAGAGAAGCAGTTCCTGATCTCCCCGCCTGCCTCCCCTCCGGTTGGCTGGGAACAGTCTCAGGACGCAACGCCAGTCATCAATTATGACCTGCTGTGTGCCATTTCAAAACTAGGACCAGGTAAATTACACAACTCATCTTGGTTTCTTTTGATCATGTTTTAAAAGCTATTTTACATCTCTCTCTACATCAGTCTGATAATGACAGGGAGTTGTGTGAAGTATACAACCTGTGATTCATGCAGCTGTTGGTTAAAAAGTGACAGTGCATTAACAGCCCACATCAAAGCTAATCTACACTGTGAATTGTCCACGTTCAGCCAAGAAGCGACAGAAAGATGGTAACATGATACATGATAAAAGAAGAAGAAGAAAATTTTTCCACAATATCTTTCATAAAAGGAGTTAAATTTCAATTTCAATCCACTCCAGATTTATTTGTACAGCACCAGTCACAAAACTTGGACTAATGTATGTACGTGCATTTTAAAAGTCAAGTTTAGCTAATGTGATTAGTCTGACTAAAAGTGTAATGTAAACTTACTTTTTGACATTCTTCATTCCTTAGCTCCTTACCTTAATTCAAACCTGCACCCTAAAACCAAGACTTAACCCTCAGACATAATGGGCGAAAATGTCCTCACTTTCTTCAGCATTTGTCAAACTGGAGCCGAGATGGTAGGCAACGTAGTTTGCTGCATTACCTTAATTGGCGATTTATCAGCATCGACCACCACCAACGATCTTTCAGGGCTGCACAGAAGTACCGACCATGGAGTGGAATTTATTTCGGCCCAGAAAAAGACCCCATAAATTGCTTTTAGTGGGCCATTCCTCTTGTAGGGCCATGCTCAAGGGTTTGAGCCACCTCCTAAAACAACTCCTGTGGTGGGAGGATGCCTATTCACTTCAGTTATTCTGATCATTCATCGGAAAACAACAAGCATAAATGCATAAGTACATCATTCTTAGAAATATAATGAAAGGCTCGCATTGTGCCTTCACATCTGCATGTGTGATTCCCAGGGGACAAATATGAGCTCCACACTGCCACGCCCACCACCCCTAGCGTGGTTGTCCACGTGTGCGAGGACGAGCGCGGTGACAGCTCAGCCCCCGATGACAGTGACCAGGACGACAAGCCCCGTCCCGCACGGCCGAAAATCATCCAGACACGGCGTCCCGACTACAGCCCAGGAGTCAAGCAGTGAGCAACGAGTGAGGGCGGCGGCAGTGTGATGACTATGACATTCCATCCTGAAGCGACTGGTCATGAGCTGAACACACTCTTTGAGCTTTGAAGGTTTGAAGGCTTTCAGAAAGCGCCCAAGGGTGCTGCGATGCCCGGTAGATGAGTGTTTCATAAGTCAGAGAGAAACATAGCATTGAATCCTGCATTCATGTCCCGTGGGAAAGTCAGGAGATGTGACCCTCCTAGTGGAAAATACTGCTCAGTTTAGCCATCGACAATATGTACTGCTTGTGAATTTGAGGTTTGGAGATAGAACTGAAGGAAGTATCAGTTTGGTATTGTAGAATTTACTGTATACCTTTTCACATTGTAGGTTTTACGATACCATTGTAGGAGACTTTGCTGGTTTGTGGTGATATTTTGCAACAAAAGGACAAAAACTGAATGTACTAAGAATGAGTTCTTGTTAGATCAACCCAAACAGATGCAAATAAAACCCATACAAGAGCATCAAAGTGATTTTGGATGTTATTCCCACATGACATGAATGCAGCATCACCCTGAGAAGTTGCGTTTTCCTCGTCTGAGAGCTTTGGATGTGACAGTCAGACCGATGGAGGAAGTGATTCTTAACTTTTGAGTTCTGCCAGGGCGTTGCATCTTTCTGCCGGGTCGGAGCCCCCCCCCCAGTTGAGTGGTCATTTACCTGTGAGGTCATGCCGGTGCCGTAGCTCCCCGTTCCTCCTCGCCATTATTTATTTCACCATCACAACTGTTGTGTGGTGGAGGAGAGCTCAAGAAGAGGTTTGCCTTTCATTTACAGGCCGACTTTGGTGTGCTTTGCTTCCATTAAACCCATTAACCCAGTATGAGGAGCTTGCACCGACAGTGTTCCTGTGACAACTTCTAACAGTGTTATTTGTGGATTATTTCAGTTTTGGTATTCTGTGTGTCTGTGTTGTAGTTTAGTTTTTTGTAGAAGTGTTGCTCTTTTACAGTTAACAGAGAAAAAAATGCAGTGCATTCATGTGTCTTTTTATATTTTAATGTTAGCTCCTACAATAGCCATGGTATCTTATTGGTAAAAAAAAACAAACAAAAAAACCCCAGGGCTAACCCCTTTTTAGTTCATACTTGGCCCACTTAGTATTCTGAAAGAAAAGTTATTCAACCTATGACTTAGGGCCCCAGTGTGCTCTCTGGCCTCTCTGGTGGGGTCCCACTTGAAAAGAGATTTGTGTGTTGTCTCTAACGTCTTATTGTATTCATACGAGCTGTGTTGCATGTATAACAGCTGTATGTCAAAAAGAAGTGCACCAGAAGCGTGCGTGTGTGTGCGTGCGCGTGCATGCGCATTCATGCTGCTTCTTGTTTTGGTTGTGTTATCTCCAGTCTCCTGTTGCCAGCCTGCCCTTTAGCATGTGTCATCGACCCTCAAAATACCAATGCTTGTCTACACACCACCACATGATGCAGTCTTTTCCTTCATTTTAAATTTGTACTCATTTTCTTCTTACACTGTCTAGCACAGCCTCAACACAAAACTAGCTATTGTTGTAGTTGTGATTTAATTGCACCACTGTCCTTGTCCCAGTACAATGCAAGGGATGGCAATAGATTTATTAATCGAAGTAAGATAAGATAATCCTTTATTAGTCCCACAAGTGAGAAATTGCACCGTTAAAGAAGCAATGAAAAAAGTGGGAAATGCATCAAGCCAAAAAGCAATTGCCAAAAATTGCTATCACAGCAAAATGTGCACGCAGTGTACAGAAATACATAAAATACAGAGTGGGATAAGTACAATACAAGTCAAAGTGAAATGTGCCATACAGTAGCATGTTCTGGTGTGGGGGTATGGTTATTGGGAGCAGTGCTGGTTGTACAGTCTGACAGCTCTCTGTAAGCCCAGTTGATATATTATGTCACAGTCCAACAATTGACAAACAGGTTAGCTAGCTACTGGTCAACTGGTATCATGTTGAACCATAAAAGAATTTCCTACGTGCTGTATGCTGTACTTTGTATTCAAATAAGATTAATACTATCCCTCATACTTATGGTGTTATCCGAAGGCATACGGCACCGCCATTACCACATTTAGGCTGTTATTAACTTGCTGTTAGCTTGTTGTTACTGGTTTTTACTTTGTATTCAAATGAAATTCATGCTATTGCTCATATTTATGGCATTTTCTGAAGGCGGACAACACCACCATTACTACTGTTAGGCTGTTGTTAGCTTGTTATTACTGGTTTCCTCTTATGTTACGCATTTTGTTTGACGTCCTAGGAAAGAACTGGGTCCAATTCCCAATCGAAATATCTGGGTATGTTAGCTCAACTATAACAAATTTAATTTCACTCGGACGACGGTGTTTACATGCATTTTAAAAGTCTGGTTTTAGTTGAGCTAATGCAAATAGGCTGACCAAAAGTGTGACGTAAACTTCCTCATTGGCAATATTCATTCCTTTGCTCCTTACCCTAATTCTAACCTGCAACCTAAAGTTTTAACCCTTTGACACGATGGGCTAAAATGCCCTCATTTTCTTTTTCCTCTGTTTTTGTTCTATTTTTGTTCAACTTCTGGGGTGAGAACTGGATCACATTACCAACTGCATTATCTGGGTGGTTTGCCCAGTTATGAGAAATTGGATTCCATCAGCACTAAGGTTTTGCCTGCATTATAAAAGTCTGGTTTTAGCTGAGCTTACATGAATAGTGGGACTAATAAAGTGTCATGTAAATGTACTTAGTGAGTGTAAAAAAGGAAAGAGCAGCCTCCTGACATTCAGCTTTACAACTACTCAGACAAAAAATTCTCTTTTGTGATTTTGTTATTATTTTCAAATCAAGGGCTGAGCAAAAAGGAACTGCCACGTCTGGTTTACCCACTGGCTCCAGGTTCATTGCGAACCAGTGTTAAGGTTTAGCATTGTATTTACCAATAAAGCAGATTCTAAATTTGAGCTCATCAGGGTTGGGAAGCTGCAACTA
This sequence comes from Psettodes erumei, assembly GCA_016785225.1. Classification (NCBI taxonomy): domain Eukaryota; kingdom Metazoa; phylum Chordata; class Actinopteri; order Pleuronectiformes; family Psettodidae; genus Psettodes; species Psettodes erumei. The sequence goes on from JAFBJZ010000433.1 coordinate 205,371, forward strand.
CATCATTACATACTCTTTTGGCTCTGAATTGCAGAGAGGACCTGGTTTGTTTTGTGCTTGCATGGTGCATTTTACTAAATACTAACTTTAATGCACACAATATATGCAATACAGTAGTAACTGTCGTTTGGGTTGCTTCAGCCCTTCACCAATCAAGAAAGCATCTCACGTCACAAATACTAGCGCTCATCATTTGCAGATTGTGTGATGTTTCCTGCTACTAAAACAAATGGTTAACTGAGGATACATGAAAAAAATGGAAAATAAGAATCTACTTTAAATGTGTATTAAAACTGTTTATTTTATGTTTTTTTCTGTTATTTCTGTGGCCAGTTTTTCATCTGTTAAGATGAGTGTCTTACTGGATCAGATAATGTACTAACTTGCAAGAGCGAAAAAAATTGCCACTTTAAATTGATTTAAAATTTGTAAAATGTGGGGTGGTTTTTTGTTCAGTTGTATAGACAATCTTCATTCAGGGTGATGGGGAAATGTTAGCTTGTAGAAGCAGCACTGTGAAACACAAAGCACTGCCAGCAAGTCAAACAGCTCACCTGTCCCATATTATAAAGTTGGAGGTTGTGGTTCTGTCACTTTAGCTACTTTTGTACTACTGGTAATTCATGCAAAAAAAACAGTTGACATTATTGAGTTTAATTTAATAAAGATTTGACCATCCATGTTCATGTCTCCGCAGTTCTTTACTTATACAGTTGTAGCTAAGGAACATCCAACATTGAGAATAAAACTTTAAAAATTAAAGTTTAAGTTATTAAAATTTAATAATAGATTGAAATTAAAAGTTAACCTGCCTTTTTTTAAAATACTCATTCGAATGTTTTATTTTTCATGTCAATTTCAATAAAAAACAATTTTATATTTCATAGCAGTTTGGTTCGCAGTTAATTAATTGAGAGTAATTCACCTAAATTGAGCTGACAGCATGAAAAACTGAAAAGGCTGCGTCACAGTACAGTTTGTCATCAATGTCCAATGATGAAATCTTGAGGCCATCTGCTGGTTGCAATAGATAAGTAACTCCAGGTGGTCTTTCATCCAAGTATAACTTTTTTCATATCTACTATTATAAAATATTTAAATGTATAATACCAATGTGGAACCCATTTGTTTAGTGGTATGAAAAATTGCATGGTTAATAAAGTGAATGTTCATCGGTCATTAAAACAGAGCAGGGACCTTACAATATGAGCAAAATGGAACACCTAGTCTGAATTTAAAGAAAAAACTTTGACTAGAGAAAATAACACTGATCGAAAATCTTATCTTTTCCTTTCCGTCTGACCTTTTGGTTACACCTCAAATTCTTTTTGTCTTGACCTCTGATGAAACGCCACCACCTTCTACTGTTTAGATGGTACATTCGCATTTTTCCCCGGACATCCTGGCCACACTGGCCACATATACTATATCATATCTATTGATCATAGATTGGATGAGATAAACATCGACAAAATAATTTACTCTCTGCAACACCAAAGATATTCATAAATCAGCTTCACACTGTCCTCCATGATGTTTTAATCATATGAGGTTTAAATAAAAATGCTAATGATCACATTTGATGAATGTATCTTTATTGTACTGTAGGAAGTTAGATTTGCGCGCACCCCCTTTGTTTTTTGCTTGCAAAAACACAATGGATCAAATTTGCATGGTTCAAGTTTTTATTGTGTTCAGAACTGGCTCACATGAAGTATTTCATGGTCCATGGCTTATTTGTTGCAGCCATCCCAGTTGCAGCAACTGACCATCAGACCCTGAGTGATTCCCAGCTTCAGACACTCAATCATCTTGAAACAAGACTTGTGAAAAGTGTTCTCTGCACAAAGAGAGTACAAACACACACAATATGTATTTCATTCTTCCTTTAGATTTTCAATTTTAAGCCATAGTCTGTAAAGTCAACTGACCATAAGGGGCAGGGTAGGTGATTTTGGCGCAGGCGTCCAACTCTGGAGGACAGGTCTCGACGGTCTCCACACATGCTGCGGTATCGGGAGCCTCGCGCACACAGTTTTGACACTGCAGGGCCTCACCTATGACACAAGAAGACAAACACATAATTTTGCTTTGCCAGAAGCCAAATAAATAAAAAAATAAAGTAAAACTCTGAACCCCACAGAGTTATTATTTACCATAGTTGATGGCCACAAGGAGCAGGAGCGCAAAAGCAAAGACCTTCATTTTTTTTGTCTTTTCTGATGTCTGCAGGAAAATTAAATCAAAGAGTTAAATTAAATTATCCTTGGTAGACACACCCTTTATTTTCTCTATATTTTCTCTATAAAGTGATACTTACCTTCTGAACCAATGTAGGTTGCTGTGTACCTCTCCTCTGTTCCTTTCTCTTTTTATACCTCCTCATCAGCCTGCGTGTCCCTGATAATGGTGGGAAATGTCCATATTGCACACAGAGAACCCTGTGTACGCAGTAGAGATATCATGCATGGGGCATGGGGGTGGGGGGTGGTTGCTGGAAACACTTCAGATAGAATGCCCTTCTTGTCAGATTGAGCGTAATGGAAGAAAACCTCCCAATTCACAGTCCCTCAGTTCAGACATTTAGCTCAAAAGTCATCCTTTTCTTGTTCAGATGATATTGTCTTCTGGCAAACATGTTTAGAATTAATTGGGGACAATTCCTGTGAGGAAATTTTCTGATTGTTGCATTTACGGTCCAACTTCTTGATGACAATGGTGTCATGAAACATCTTGAGATTTTAAAATCTCAAGTCCAGTTGCCTTACAGAACTCTTGACCTGGATGACTGAGAATTTACATTGATATATTTCACTGAACTTCTTTAAACGATTCCCCCAAATGCTCCAGTCAGTCAGAGAAACTCTCATTATATCCATCGCAAACCACCTTTGTGCTCATCGTTGTGTGGATCATTGTAATTTTCACGGTTTTGGCTTATTTCTTACATACTATTATTTTTGGTTTGTTTGTGTCTGTCTCTTCTGCAACACATCCACATAGAGTGTGTAAAATGTAAAAAAGGAAAAAATCAATTTGGTCTTGTAATTGTACTGCTGCACAAGTATCACTTTCATCTGTGTTTTTGGTCCCTAGAATATAGCAAGAAATATAGCAAGAAAGGGATTTCTGTTAAAACATGACATGGAAAAACTTGTTCATGACTTTATTTTCAGTATGTTAGACTGTTGTAACGGTGTCTTCATAGGTCTCAGTAAAAACTCCAGGGGACTCAGGCAGCTACAGCTCATCCAGAATGCCGCTGCCAGAATCCTGACCAACACCAGGGAAATGGACCACATAATACCAATCCTTAAATCCCTGCACTTGCTCCGTGTGTAAAAGGATAGATTTTAAAAATCTGTTATTCCTACAAGGCACTATATGGTCTCGGGCTTACCTACTGTACATTGTAGAGTTATGAAGCATACAGACCCCTCAAGTCATCAGCGACAAATTTACCCAGTGTTCCCTGGTTCAGAACCAAGCAGATCTCTATGCTTGCCATCTGTGGAACAAAATTCCTGAACATTTAAGGTCAGCCCGTTTACATTAGGGCTGAAAACATTATTGGTCACTGCAGCTTCCCCATAAATTCAAAGAAAGCTTATTTTTTATCATTTTAACTCAGGTATTTCATCTGCTTTTTGTGTTTTTAAATTGCACTTTAACAGTTTCTATTCAATTGTTATTTTATGCCTTTCTTCTTTTGAATTCCAGTGTTTTTTATTTTATTCTTGTATAATATAATATAATTATCAAGATAAAATAATATTTTATATTATTTTTATATTATTATTTATTGTTATATATTATATTATTTTATATTTCAACTTTGAATAATATTTTATATTATTTTAGCAGAATAATTGATTGTAATTTTTCTATCTGAATCTGCAAAACCCTTGGAATTGTCTTGTGAATAGTGCTATACAAATAAACTTGCCTTGCCTTGCCCGGCAGTAATAGTGGTGCAGATTGCAGCAAGATGAAAATATTAAATATCAAACAATGTACAGCCTGGGTCTACAACATGACCTCTGTTAGCTGGTTTCCCAGGAGCCGACTAACTTCTTGAACTTGTATTCTCCTGCACAGACCTGGGTGCTGCAAGAAACACAAGACTGACAAACTGTCATATATAATTATATAATTTAAAACTGACTACTATCAAATGACATGGTGTTAATATTAACTTCAAAATACCCCGTCTGCTCCTCCAGCTGGCACTGGTTTTGTGCTACGTGGAACTAACTGGACATGTTGATTACGGATTGATTATTAAGGGTAGCAGGAGTCTTTTTCCCAGGGATCAACCTACGGATGGCTGAGCTTAGAAGATCATGAAACACTGAATTGACAACACTGAATTAACCCCTTAACGCCTATTGTTGCAGTTTTGCATCAAACCACTTCTGCTCCAAAACAGCCAAAATAGCGTCTGCATTAGTATTGCTTTGTTACATTAATAAAAGAATCTTTACACCTGAGAGGGGAACAGGTTTTTTTTTTTTTTTTACCTTTATTGCCTGTTGTCACTAATTTGCATCATAGATAATAGATAATAATAGATTTATATCTATTTTATATCTATTTTATATGCTATACTCAAATGAACACTCTCAAATTAATTTAGCATCTACGTGAAAGCAAAAACACACAAACTTTTTTTTTGATAATTGGAAATAAATTCAGGCGTTAAGGGGTTAAATTAAACAATTAATGATACTGTTCCTTTTGTCTATATTCAGAATATTCCAGTTGTAGCAACATAACTCTTCCTCACCCACAGATTGATGTTTTTCTAGTAATTAAAAAAAGAAATTACATGAACATGTTCATCTTCTGCTTCATACAAATATATGACAATAATTCAAATTAAGGTTGCAAGTGTTGAACAGGCCCCTGTGCCCCTTGTACATTGGAGGAGCACATTACTAAAGAAATATTTATGAAATTTACAATGAAGTAAAGGTGAAAAGAAAAATATTAAAGCAGTCATGAGGAACAAACAAACTGAAAATGTAAATAACTGCTGAGGTGAAGCGGAGAAAGTGAATAAAATTGGTTATTTTTTTTGCTCACCAGACAGCTAAAGTATTGGCTAACATCACCGATGTTTTTTTTTATTAATTTCAAACCATTCCTTAATTAGTTAATTACTTGTTGTTACTGACCCCGGATCTCATCCTCAGCCTCCCCTACCCTGTCTGTGGGACTTTAATCCACTTTGCTCAGTATCGTAGGCATGTCAGTGCTTCTCTTGTTTTCAACTTAGAAATAAACAATTTAAATAATAACATCTCTTAAGTTACAATACTGGCAACGAGACCTTTAAAAGGAAATGACTTTTTTGAGATTGTCAAGATTCAGCTCTCTTTATGTAATTTTATTTTTGCCATAATGGAAAGTAACTAAGTACATTTACTTGAATATTATGCTTCAGTACAACTTTGAAGTACTGACACTATACTTGAGTGTTTCCATTTTGTGCCACTTCAGAGTTCCACTCCACTACTTGAAAGGGTTGATCACTACTGGATTTGGCTGCTGTCATTACTAGTTACTATCAAAATGATATTTTACAATTTACAATTTACAAAACAATTAAAAAAAATAGTAATAGTAGTTAAAGCTGCAAGAAGTGTTGAACTGGCCTGAGCACCTCGTTCATATCAGGAGTGCTTGCAGGAGGATGCCGAGCGACACAGCGCCATGCACTTTACTGTCTGTCGAACACAGTGCTAATGAGAAAGATTGCTTTTCCTGCTTAGAATGAGTCTCAAGAGGCTTACTTCCTGTTGTCAGTAGGTAGCACTACAAAATATGCACCAAACATGTATTATAGTGCTCTACATGAAGCCTTTAGTAGGCCATGAAAATATCATGTAAATCAAATGCTAATTGTCCCTCGAGGCCTGCTTCCTTTTTCCACTAGGTGGTGCTATGACTGTCATTGTACATGTGAAATTTGACCTGATTGGAGAATGCATGTTTGAGTTAGAGCAACCTTCTGCTTCATGGTGAATCTTCGAATTTCACCAAGTCGCCACGACCTGCAGTGAAAACCCAAGCTTTTGATAACTTTTGATCAGAAAGGAGTCTACCAACCAAGTTTGTGATCAATAGGATTATATTATATTATATTATATTATAATATATATATTATATTATTAAACTATGTGTGGAAACTGTGAAAAATCTAAATGGCAGACATCTTGTAGGTCATGACTTCAAGAGATTTTTTGTGCATCTATGCATGTTACATGAGCCTACCAAATTTTGTCTTTCTTTCTCCATTTTCTTTGCTGTGGCCTGCTGGAGAGGAGGCAGCACGGACAGAGACAGGAGCAGGCTCAATAGACTGATCAGGAGAGCGAGGTCTGTCCTGGACTGTACCCTGGACTCTGTAGAGGAAGTGGGGGAGAGAAGGATGTTAGCTAAGGTGACATCCATCATGGACAACACCTCTCACCCCCTACATGACACGGTGGGGTCCCTGAGCAGCTCCTTCAGCAGTAGACTGTTACACCCAAGGTGTAAGAAGGAGAGGTTCCGCAGGTTCTTCATCCCAACCGCTGTCAGGCTCTACAACACATGCACCACCTGAAATCTTGTTGTAGGAACTGTGGTCACTTATACATTCATCCTCGCAATATTATTTATATCAATGTTCACTACTTTTTTTCCTTTAACGTCATATAATATATCAGTCATATAATATATCAGTCATATAATTTATTGGCCATTATATTTGTTTTTACAATTGTTGTACAATTGTCTTCTTGTTTCTCCTGTCAGCAATGCTGACAACTCTGTATGTTCACTATATCTTTTTTCCACCTTTTTCTCTGCTGCTGTAATATGTGAATTTCCCCGCTGTGGGATTAATAAAGTAAAATCTAAATCTAAATCTAAATCTTTATGTCAAGTATGAATAGGGCACCAGATTTTTAACTGCTGTGGAATGAGTATCAAGGTCATTGATGTTGCTTGGTCTGTTAGTGCTCCTGCTTGTTGAAATGGCAGTTGTGATAGTCATTGGGTTCTTGAGGTCGAACGTGAGGGACAGCAATTGGAGTCCTATGATGTGAAATGACTGTTACATCCCCTGGGATGGCATGAAAGGACAGACCCAACATTAAGCAAGTATGAAGAAAAACTCCAGTCCTGAGGGACAAAACTCCTGTTCATCATATGAGGAGGTGTCGTCACCAATTACTCCCTTCAGCTTTAGCAGCAGGCACACTTGTGAGCCATCAGCCCAGCAGTATGATGGACCAGGCACTACCACGTCCTCCTGCCCGGGAACTTCATACCAGGAGAAGGAAGTTAGTCAATTGGTATCAAGATAGAAGATGCAACTACGGCGTAAGGTTAAAAATGTATTTTAATGGCACGGAAAATGAGTATAGAGTCAGCGCTGAGACTTTGATCTGTCCACTTTAAGAATCTGAGAGATGAAGCCCCAAACTAAGGAAATCATAAGTTCTTATACTTATGGACTCCTCCTGGTACCAGGGAGCACATCCTTGAGTTTTACCCTCCTGGCGCCAGGGAGTGCAACCCTGAGTGTTATCAGTGTCTTGCTATGTGTAGCCAGTCGCAACTGGCTTTAGCTGGGCCTGAGCGAGTGTTAAAATCAGATGTGGTGCATTCTGTTCTGGTGAGCAAGCAGCAGTGAAGCAGTGATTAACCTTTCATAAGGCTATGGCATGACACGGTGTGTTCAGAACCAAGGGCACCCAGCTTCATAACAATCCAACAAGTACTTAAACCCCAGTCTTCATGCCTGTGATCGCCAGATTGTACAGATACCAATGTGGTACGAGTGCAGAATTAACCTAGCCCGCTTAGAAAACAACCTCAGCTTTGTCTCACTGTGCCTCCAGATCTCTCCCATTGTTAAACTCTATTTAACTGCTTACCTTGAGACTGTTTCTGCATCTGGGTCCTCTCAGTGTATTAATTTGATACAACAGTTCACGAGGAAGAAAATGGGCTCATGGTGGGTGGCCATCTGCCTCAACCAGTTGGTTGGGTTGTGTTGCGTGGGGTGGGGCAGAGGAGAGTAAATGAGGCCACTTTTCTAATTATTTTATGAATGGGATAGAAATAGAAACTTGTATTTGTCATTGTAGTTATACAATGAAATTTAGTTTTGCTCACAAAGGAAGAAGCAGCAGCAGCAAGAATAAAATACAGCTTTATAAAATGTACAAAAATACAAGATAGAATAGAATATAAAAGATGAAACAGAATAAAATTATAGAATACAGGTGTGGAATGACTTAGTGCAAAATGGTATTTTATAGATAGAATATATTGTATAAACAGAAAATTGTGATTATATGAGATTTCCACAGAGGGATTATTTGTAAACAGTATGGTATTTAAAAGTGTTCAGTGCATTAGCAGCATTCTGGGGGGGGGTGTCTATTGTCTGTGTGATTGCGGGGTAAGGGGTGAGGGAGGCTACAGCTCTGGGAAAGAAGCTGTTTCTTAGTCTATTTGTGTGTATGCTTTGATTGTCCTGTATCTCCTGTTTGATGGGAGGGGGACAAACAGTCTGTGTGCTAGGTGGGTCAGATCCTTTACAACAGGCATGGGCAAAGTACGGCCCGGGGGCCACATGCGGCCCGTTAAACGTTATAATCTGGCCTGCTGAACTTGAAAAAATTAAATAAATAAACCTTGTTAATGTTTTATTTCCCCTGCAATTCTGATGTTTCCCCACTCTAGATATATTGGCTTTGTTGAGGTGAAGCGTAGGCCTACTACTCCATGTTTGCACTTAACCCTTTGACCCACCGCCCCTATGTGAAGATGAGCGGACCTAAGAAAAGGAAAGTGGACAGAGAATATTGAGTGTTCAATAAGGAGTGGACAACTAAATATTTTTTCACGGAACACCGATCATTTGCTGTTTGCCTGATATGCCAAGAAACTGTGGCAGTTTTTAAAGAGTATAATATTAGCCGTCACTTTGCCACAAAGCACGCTAACTATGCTAGCAAGCTGTCAACAAAAGAACGGGAAGCTGCTGCTGAGAAGTTGGCAGCTAATTTAAAGGATCAGCAAAGTTTTTTTCACCGTCAAACTGCCATTCAAGAGTCAAATACCAAGTCCAGTTTTATGCTTTCATTCAAAATAGCAAAGGCCAGCAAGCCACTGTCTGAGGGTGAGTTTTTAAAAGAATGTATGGTGGAGACAGCAGGTATTTTGTGCTCGGAGACCAAAGACAAATTTGAGAAAATCAGTTTATCACAGCGGACAGTGACTCGCCGTGTGGAACTAATAGATGAAGATATCACCAGCTGCTTAAACAAAAAGGCGGAGTCATTCACTTTATAATCTTTAGCACTGGATGAAAGCAACGAGATGTCATTTTCCTCCACTGCAAATTGTTCTTTACGTGAAACTCAGGGAAGGGCAGTTTGGCACCATTTGCTGGAGCACCCTTTGTTGAGGTTGCCTTTACTAAGGGCCTACACTAATTATTGGGGTTTGGCTATCCAAAATAGTTAATAATTATTAGAATAATAATTATTAATTATTAAATAATTGGATCTAATACATTAGATCACCTCGGGGCATCACCCTTGTTACAAGGGAAAGATAGCCAATTTATTAAATCAATCTCATAACTAGTACTAAATTGTCAATTTGGAACTCTGATTAATAATTCATTTAATAACTAGAACCAAAATTACCAGATTAACAACTAGTTTAGGTAGAAGGAATTTGGAGTTCTTGACCCGTACCGTGTAGAGGTTGGTGGAATTCACTCTTGTGCAACATTAAACAGACAACAGGTATGTTTAACAATCATTTATTAACAAGAATAAAAGAAAAGGAAACATACAATCTAGCTACAGTGTACTTTCTACATGTGTGTGAGTGTGTGTGTGTGTGTGTTTCATGAGGTGCCAGGTTAGAGGAAGGATGGTTAGTTAGCATGCAAGCGTAACCTAACTACATCTGTAACAATGTGTGTGTGTGTGTGTGTGTGTGTGTGTGTGTGTGTGTCTGGGTGTGTCAAAATGGCTGCTGAGGCCTGGAGGCCCTGAACAAAAGAAGATCTGTGGAGGCACTCAGACCATGTGCTGGGTGTCTCGCGTCGCTGCTGTGAGGAAAGGCCTGAGGATCTCCTTTGGTCAGCAGGCTACCTCAGACGGCCAGCTGCAGGTAAGTGAGCAGGTAAGTGCAGGTGAGCCTCCATTGCTCACCACCAGGTTCAGGTCCCAACACGTGAAAGCCTTCAAATCCAAGCTGGCTTTATTCTCCAGGCAGATTTTGAACAAGTCATTCACTCATTTTCCTACAATAGCCATGCTGAAAGAGGCCGGAGCAAAAGTGAAGAAATACAGTGAGTCACTGGATGCACTGCACGGAGAATTCTTCCATCGGTTTTCGGATTTCGACAAAATTAACAAGTCACTTCAGTTGGTGGCCTGTCCTCTGTCACAAGACCCCGAAACAGCTCCAGAGGAGCTTCAGCTCGAACTGATCAACCTTCAGTCTGACCCTGTCTTAAAAGAGACTTCTATGCTTCACTCAATGAAGCCGCGTTCCCAAATCTCCGGCGGAAAGCGCAGATGATGTTGGCTTTGTTCGGCTCGACCTACGTGTGTGAACAGACCTTCAGCGTCATGAACATCAACAAAGCCAGCCACAGATCCAAGGTAACAGACCTGCACCTCAGATCCATTCTGAGAATCGCCACAACAAAACTAACTCCAGACTTTGATGTGCTGGCTAAAAAAGGAGACCAACAACACTGCTCCCATTAAAATGTGTGTGTCTCCATGATGCACACGTTGTCAAATTAAACAGTGCGTGCAGATCAAATATAACGCGCTCCACAGACTGACTTGCTGCAACTGTTTCGTCCTTGCACTGGTCGTTGTTGACTTTTGGCACCGGGGAAACAAATTGAATAGAAGAAATCAGGACAAGTACATCTGCATCTCCTACCGTTTTGAAAAAAAAAAAAAAAGACAGTCAGGAGGAGAGTGATGGTGATATCCTGAAGGATAACAGAACTTTCAGTGCTTTAAAATAAAATGGTTATTCATTTGATTTTCAGTGTTTAAAGACTCATTTCAAAGTCAGAGATTTTGTTGTAATGCTGTTCTTCATTTTCATTGGAAATTAAAGCACGTTTTCTCTATATCCCAAGATGTGTATTTTTTCTCCAATGAGGTTAGGCTACCAAAGCATGCCATCCATCTGCTCCTGTTCCGGCCCCTTTGTCAAATGTTAGAACTCAATGTGGCCCACGAATCAAAAAGTTTGCCCACCCCTGCTTTACAATGTTGCTAGCCCTCCTGTGTAGCCAGCTAGCGTAGACTGAATCTAGGTCTAGTAGCGTGGTCCCCACTAACCTCTGCATGGTTCTAACCACTCTGGTTAAGTCCCTGTGGTGCAGTCGGTGTACCACACTGTGACACAGTGGCAGAGGAACGCTCTCTATTGTGCTCCTGTTCACAAGGAGCTTAGTGGGGAGTTTGGCTCTCTTAAGGTTCCTCAGAAAGAAGAGCCATTGTTGGGCTTTCTTCACCAGGTGGGAGGTTTTGAGAGTCCATGACAGATCCTTTGTGAGGTGGAGGCCCAGGAACTTGATGTTGTGGACCCTCTTTGCTCTTTATGTGAGGCGGAAGGGGTGTTATTTTCCCAGTTCTTCTAAAGTCCACAATAATGTCCTTTTTGGTTTTCAGAACCAGGTTGATGTCTGAGCAACACCTGACCAGGTACCGAACGTCCTCACTGTAGTGAGTCCCATTGTTCCCTGATATGAGACCCACTGTAGTGGTGTCGTCCGCAAAATTCACCACAGTGTTGGAGTAGTGGTTGGCTGTGCAGCCATGGGTGAAGAGGGTGAAAAGGGCTGGACTGAGGATACAGCCCTGGCGTACTCCTGTGTTCAAGGTGAGAGTGCGTGATGTGAAGTTACCCACCCTGATGTTATGTGGCCTGTTGGTAAGGAAGTCCAGGATCCATGAACAGTGATTGGTGGTTAAGCCCAGACTCCTGAGCTTGCATGTTAGTTCATGGTGGACCACTGTATTAAAAGCTTAGCTGAAGTCCACAAACAGCATCCTGATATATGTGTTGGGGAGCTCCAGATGGGACAGTGTATCATGAAGTGCAATGGAAATGGCATCCTCTGTCGATCTGTTTGCTCTGTAGGCAAACTGGTGGCTGTCTAGATCAGCAGGGATGTTGGCCTTGATGTAGGAAAGGACAAGACACTCAAAGCATTTATTATGATGTATGTCAGGGCTTCGGGTCGAGACACCTGACTGTTTGCTTTTTTCGGATACCGGGACTATAGTGGTGGATATGAGACATGTGGAGACGACAGCCTGCTGCGGGGACAGATTAAAGATGTCGGTGAGCACATCCGTTATTTGGTCGGCACGTGATTTCAGTGTGCGGCCTGGTACTCTGTCTGTTCATGTTGCTTTGTTGATATCAGTGCTCCTCAGAGTGGATCTCACCTGCTGGCGCTGTAGGATGAGAGCAGGCTCCTTCCTGGATGATGCTGTTGGCACTCTTGTTATGATGGAGTGTTTGTCAAACTGTGCAAAGAACTGATTCAGGGCATCAGGGAGTATGTTGTCATGGCTTTGTGGTGAGGTGCTGCTCCTGTAGTCCGTGATTGCTTTGATGCCTCTCCACATGCTGCTCGGGTTGTTGTTTTTAAAGCCATCCTCAATGCGCTGCTGGTACCTGTGCTTGGCATCTTTAATTCCTTTGTTCAGTTCTCTCCGGGCGTTACTGTAGGCCAGCCTGACCTGGAGGCAGTGTCCCATGCCTTGAGCAGAGCTCGACATTACTGTTCAACCATGGCTTTTGGTTTGGGAACACCTTAATAGTCTTGGAGTTTAATACAGTGTCAGTGCAGAAGGCCATGTAGGACAGGACAGATGAGCTGTATCCTCTTGGTCTGTATTCTGTGTAAACATCTCCCAGTATGTGTTTTCAAAACAGTCCTGCAGCAGCAAAGTTGATTCTTCACTCCAGACTTGGACAGTTTTAACAGCTGATCGTGTTCTGCACCTCACAGGTCTGTAGGACGGGATCATTTCCAGAGAGATGTGGTCTGATAGGCCAAGATGTGGTGATGGGACAGCTTTGAGCCAAGAGCATAGATATACCCTGTCCCCAGGTGTGGTTGCAGCCAGTTCATGCCGTGATCGTACAGTGGATGTATATTGGTTAGACAAAGGGCAACTTTACACAGGAGGGTGAGCTCAGTAGGGGACAGAGACGGCTCCCAAACATGGTCAGGGACAAAGGAGTGACAACCAGGTAGTGTGATCAGGAAACCCTGATCAACAGGGGAGCAGAGACACATGAAATCAACATATGGCTGGATCTTCCCCAGACGTGTCAAGGCAAATGTTCCTTCAAAGAAATGTGTATTGTAAATGTAAGTTTTCTTCTTACTTCTGAACCGATAGTGTGCGTGGATGTGCACCAGTTGCTGTTGATGTACATACACACTCCTCCAAGTTTGCTCTTTACGGAGTTGTCCTGCCTGCTCAGTAAACCAGTGTTGTGCCTGAATGCATTCAGTGAATAATCATTAAACCCACTCATATTTTGGGCGAACGTGACCTGAACGTACTGGATTTCTGCCTGATGAACATCACTGTGAATGTGTTCATTCTGGTGACACTACCTCACTACCACCAGGTTTCAAAAAGCAATTCCGCACATCAGCTACATCAACAGCAAACCTGAAACAGCACATTGAGCTCAAGCAACCAGATAGCCTTTCAAGGTATGTGCAAGAAAATAAAAAATCCAAAGACACTTCAATTGTAAACCATGACAGGTCCTCTACTAGTGTAGCCTGAATGGGCAGCACATGGGGAAATGGCAGTATTCTGAGGGCTGTCCTGTCAATGCTAATGTAAACCCTGGTTGGATAAGGATTCAAAATTGGATACGAAATTTAAAGGTGACATATAGTTTCAGTGTTAAAACTGATGAAATAATTGCTGTCTGTGTTTCTTTATAGGCTGCGGCAATCATTTTGAGAAATAATAGCTCACAGCATCATGTTGGGAAGAAAAGAACTGGTTCATTTTTGCAACTATGAACTTAGTTCTAAATTTTGAATTATGAACTATGAACTGAACTAGTTTTAAAATTTGGGAGTGGGAGAAGGGCTCCCCCACCGGGACTGACCTGACACTTAAGCTAAAGTTCAGTTTTTTTTTTCAGGACGAAACCATCCCTCAAGAGAGGAGGTGGGCGAAGACACAACCTGTCACCCACCTACAAGGCACTCTTAGGAACAATACCCAGAAGTCTCACTTCACACCTACTCCCTCCAGATCATCATGGAGTCACATGACCAAAACCTCTCTGACGAGGCGGTTGACGACCCATATTAACACTATCATGACTGTCAATACTTGCCCAGGTGATCCGAATGGCCCACTCAATGGGAGTGACCTGTGGCACACCTACATTGTATAAATTCCAGTATTCCCCACCATCAGCTTTAGAACTGAAGAAGCCTCTTGGATGTGAGGCGAAATGTTTTCTTGAAAAATCTTAAGTCCAGTTGCCTTACAGAACTCTTTCAAACCCAAATCAACTATAGGTAACTGTTTTGGTGTCACAGCAAAGTTCAAGCCCTTAGCTAGGACCTCTTTTTCCGGGTGGCTAAGTTCCCTGTCTGACATGTTACTTACCCATCTGTTCTGTATTCCATCTTGTGCAGAAACGTCAGTCCTTTGCCTCCAAGTAAGTGCTTCCATATTGTTTGTGCTATTGTTCCGGGATTGTAGTAGTATAGAAATGTTCTGGTCTGTCTTTCTTTGATTTTGGTATGCTGGGATAGTTGTGCTTTCTTTGTGAATTCCACAACTTTCTCCAGGGTAGCATCAGGTAAGAGTGTTATCAGTTTCTGCAATAAATGTTCTGCTTTCTCCTTCAGCCCTTCAATGGTGAAATTGACCTATCTTATCCGTTCATTGAGAGCAACAAAACAGAGCAAACACTAATGACAAACACAAAAAACACTAATGAAGTTGAAACTACCATCTCCAACGACAGTCGCTCCTACGACTGTCGTTGGAGTTGGTAGATGGTTGCACACTCATGACCCTATGACATCATTGGTCTTGTGACAATCCCCCACCTGACCTGGGCAAATGAGAATATTCATAGCCTTGTGACTGTGTTTTCATTTCAAGGAGATGCCACAACTGTCAAATGTCATGGCCAACATTCAGAGAACCCTCTGCATTTCCTCAGTGACCCAACCATGGCCTTCATTGCTCTTTGAAAGAATTTCCTGACTCTCCCTAGCCTGCTGTTGTTGATGCTGGCAGGTAGGACCTCATCAGATGACCCACTGTCAGCCAATTGCTCCTCAGGTGTGGTTGGAGGCTTCTTATCTCTGTGCTGTTCCTCAGGCTCACCATCAGCATAATGCTCCTTGTACAAGTTGTCTTTTACACCCGAAACAAAAGCATCTATACCTGTGGTAGCCTCTTCTCTATCAAATGAGTTAGCCATGCTTTCACTGCCCCAACAGCAGCGAGGAACAGGTAATCCAAAATTATTTGGGTGACGGCCATCTGCAGGAGGTACAGCTGAAGGCTCCTGAGAGGGGCCTTCCTCACGAGGAAACCAATCGTCGACCACCATACCCATTTTTTCTACAGAATCTTGGATGCTGAATAAAAAGTGACAATGAGTGGATCACACAATCAGTTAATAAATCTATCCATCAATCCAATCATGTATCTATTTAACTCTGCTGAAAACCAAAACACATTCACTTACTATGTGCTGCTGCCAAATTTATCCTTCATATGGGCCATTGTCACAAACGGGTGTTGAAGGGCTTTCTGTGGTGTGATCCTTTTGTCAGGGTCAGTGTTCAGGAGGCCTTTCAGGAGACTCACAAAGACTCGAAGATCCTCCAGTTCAATCCATTCCAGACTCTCCAGACCATACTAGAATCAACACAAAGTAGCTGACAGTTCAGTGTAACTGCTTCTTGTCTCTCAGTGAGCACATTGGTATTCATTCATTTAGATCACTTACTTTTATCAGATCATCCAAGCTTCTCAAACGGTAACTGCATTGGTGTCTGAAAGGCACGCTACCAGTGCTCACCTGGTATTCCTCTGGGGTCTACAGAAACAAAATATGCAGGTCAATCATATCTTCGTTTTTGTTTTAAATTTGGCAAATTGGGAGATAAAAACTGTTGAGAGCTGTACAAGGTTAAAATACCTTCATCTGCCATGTTGGGTTGTCTGTGTGCGTCTTCATTTTAAAAAATGTGTCAGTGAACTCCCCGGCACTGAGAACGTGGTCCTCAGGCTGGCCCAGCATTTCGAAAATGTCTTTCATCTGGAGAGAAAACATAATAATACAATAATACATAAAGAATTATGTCAGCCTATACCAAGTCCCCTGCTGGATTTTGAAATGTGTCTGGGGCAGAATATAAAGGTCTCTGCTCATATCTGATTCATCAAGATACTTACAGACTGGTACTCATAGTCAGTGTTAAACATGTTGTTGCCGATGTACAAGCATCCCAGCACACAGCCAAGACCCCACATGTCTATGGCCTCAGAGATAGGGAGGCCAAGGAAGAGTTCAGGTGCCCTGTAAGCAGAGTACAAGAATCATAAGTACTGTTAGGTACCATGTCAAATTCAGCACGTATACTGAAGGTTGACACAACTTCTACTAGATCATTTACAGCAAAAACAGACAATTGCAAACATGTCAACAGATGATCTTTGCAGATTGAACCCACCTGTAACCCAGAGGCTGATCAGGCAGGTATGGTGTCTCTGAGACATTGAAGGCTAAGCCAAAGTCTATCAGCTTCACCCGGAAAGGCTGATCCTGGTGGTTTATCAGCATCACATTGTCTGGTTTCAGGTCATAGTGGATAATACCAATGCTCTTCAGGGCAGCAAAGGTCGTCAGCAGCTGCAAAGACAAAGGACACAATGTAGACAGTAAAAGTTTTTAGCATGTAACTTGTGGCTTAGGATGTTACTATCATATGCTGATATATTAATCACAGACATGTAGTTTTTACCTGGTACGCTATTGGCCGGATCTCATTGAGAGATAGGGGCCTCCACTGTTTGTTGACCAGATCACAAAGATCCATGTCCAGCCTCTCAAAAACAAAACAGGTTTGGCCTTGATGTTCAAACGTCTCAAAAAGGTGAATCACATTCTTCTTGACAGGGTCCAGAACACTCGCTTCTTTGAGCATTTTGATCTGAGGAGAAAACAAGAAGGCAAAATAAGTAGTTTTAAGGGTCTTAACATGGTGAAAATACTTCATTGTCAAAATGAATTAAATTAACTACCTCTCTTACAGCCAGCTCATCCGTTGTAATGATCTTTAAGGCCACTTGGTGTAATGTCTTTATATTCACAGCAGTGGCAACTTTGCCAAAGGCCCCCTCTCCAATGAAGTCTGTGATTTGGTAGCAAGCTGTGTTGCCACACAGGATGTCTCCTATCAGGACGTTGGATGTCCTTTTTTCATTCTTTATTGCTGCAGCCCCAGCAGAAAAGCAGTACATGATGAGAGAAGAACAATAACAAGAAAATATAATCATACAAATATATAATGGCAATCAAATAATTTATTCATGTAAGAGTAAATGTCTTGCATTGAAAATGGTATAAAGTAGGTCCTGTATGTGTTATCAGAAAAATGCGTTTCAACTATCAAAGGTAAAAAAAATTCAAATAAAAAACATATTTTGTCATATTTTCAATAGTAAATGATGAGGAGTATGGGCGAATAAGTATACTCCTCATCACTCTGTTTATGTGTACAGGTAGTTTTCCTTACCATTTTTATATGCTGCCAAACAGTTGGATGATGATGAAGACATTTTTTCTGCACCAAGTGCTTTCAAAAAATTACCCTATATAAATTCCTTTCACTCCGCTTGTAAGGTGTATTTTTGCTGAGGACAACCTGACTGTTTACAGGTTTTTCAACATCAAAGGACTCTTTTGCTTGGACATCATAACAGACCAATATTCTATTTACGTGCTTTGATCTGAGGTAAAGTCAGGTGATGACATCAGTGGATGACATCGGTGGGTGACATCATCAGTGATGTCACCCACTCTCCCTTTCGGCAGCTCTTTTTTCACAAAACCTGTGTATTTCAGCCCTCGTACCTCTCACATCTTTCATTTGTCACACACAATTTCTTGTCATATTTTCAAAAGGAAAAATTGGGAAATTTGTGCCAGTTCAGACAGTGTGATATCTGAAGCGATAGGACTAATGGTTTTGAAATGGTCAGCCCTCAAACAATGGGTGGTCCCCTCAACTGTTCCTTTAACTCTAATGGCAAATGAGGTGTCTCTCTCCCAAGCAATAATGAAAATGTGGAGACTTTTTAAACTGCCTCATCAAGCTGATTTTTCAAGTTTATCAAGAGAAATGACACATGTATATCTTCTGCCAACTCATCTGATACTAATTCTGAAAAATATCACCAATCTGTGCTACATTTTCTGAGTAAATGGGTGTTGTTTGGGGTCTTGCACTCAGTCTCTTGTCATTCTGTCGTGGAAACTTTTCTATTCTGCCAGGATTCTGTTTCCACCGGGTTCTTTTCTACACAAAGTAAAGTTGAAGCTGTCAGGAACAAAGATTCTTAGAGTCCGGAGTCAAGCTCAAAAGTCTTTACTGGTTGCAACACAGGATGTCACTCAGCAGCCCCGCACGTGTGCTGACCTACAGAGTGGCATACAGAGAAATAAAGAACATGGTTTTTATACTTTTCTAAATACATGAGTGTGTATTACAAAAGGCATACGTGACTAGAGACATGTATCCCCACATATGGGAGCTCAAAAGCAGGAAACCCTTTGGAAAATCCCTTACAGAACAGCAGAAAACAGGAAACTCCTTACAGGATTAAAATATATTTTTCAGACATCCTCAGGTCATCGTAACCCTCAGGCCATTGTCTGGACAGTAGAGGTAAAAAGTTCATAGGTACACATGCACTCATAGTACATTTACCATTACAATTCCTTCTGACTGCAGGCACACAGCTGATTCAGATCAGCTGATTAGGTGCTTTCTCTTCAAATACACACACATACACACAGACACACACACACATTTGTCTTGTTACTTGAGGGGACACTAGATTGACTTACATTCATTATGTGCATGCTTGCAATGTATATACTACAATTGTGCGCGTTTATTATTATTCTTATATCAAAACTTTGTCCGCTAACTCGTCCCGCAGCTTTGAGAAAAGTGCCACATATGTTATATCAAAAGGTGTGGTTTGATCAGGAATGGTGTGCTATGACTTTTCTTGGCATTCGGCGTCACCACGGTGACAAAAATGGCGAAAAACGGCAAGATTTTTTCCCATAGGAATGAATGGGGAACGGTTGGAAAAAATTTCGAAAACATGTCAACTTTGGAGCCTCACAGTGTCGTCATGCTTTGACATAGAGACACGGTTGAAATTTTCCGATCGGCATTTCGACCGATATCACGGTTTTGCCGAAACCGCGATTTACGTTTTATGCTCTTTTTCAGATGTTTCAAACTTTATAATGGGTGTGTATTGCCGCGGCCAGAGTGGGTGATGTCAGTGATGACATCACGCACTCTAACTTTCAGCCTCTCCTCTTGTCACACAAATTTTTGTGTTTCAGCTCTCCTCACGCCCACACATTTAATTTCTCGCACACTATTTTTACATAAAAACTTTGAGAAATTTGTGCCGGTTCAGACGGTGTGACTGCCGAAGCCCTACGATTTACGTTTTTTTGTCAGCGCTGCCTCAAGCAGCAGGTGGTTCCCTTAACTGCTCCATCCGCTCCAATGTTAAATTCTGAATTTCTCTCCCGCCCAAAATCGCGAATGTGTGGCATTTTAAAACTGTTCCTGTATGGTCATTTTTTGCAGTACCGACATATATCGCACACGTGTGCGTTCGGCCAAGTCTTGTGACACCTCTTGTTGAAAAATTTTGCCAATACGAGCTACGGTTTTGGCGTGAGATGAATTTGTTTGGGGGCATCACGCTCAATCAGTTAACATTGCGATTGGGGGCCTCTCAGCAGTCAAGTGCTGTGCATTTCCACAGCAGCTCGTGTGTGCTGGCAAAGCTGATTCCAATCAGCCAATCAGACGCCTTCTCTTGACCCCTCCCAACAGACACACAGACATGTTTGTCAGCTTAGCTATTCATAGAGTGCCTTCCATTTGTTTCCTATGGAATCAGCCAAACTCTCCATATAACGGCAACTTGCCTGAGCCTTTCCCTTACACTAACTGCAATGTACACCACACAGACACACATAGACACACACACACACACACACACACACACACACACACACACACACACACACACACACACACAACAGACACAAACACACACACACACACACACACACACACACACACACACACATAACCACACACACACACACTCAGAAACACACACAACCAACACACACACACACATATACACACACACACACACACACACACACACTTACACACACACACACAAATGGGGGTTCAGGTGCGGTCGCTCAGCATGCACATATATATAACTGCTACTTGCCAAACCTTAATCTAAACCGAACCCTACCCTAACCCTAATACATTTCCTCACTTTCCAAATGAATGATTTTCATTGTAGGGACCTGCTTCTTGTCCCAACAAGGGAGGCAGGTCCCCATGATATGACTACGTAAACAGGTTTGGGTCCCTACAACATGAGGTATACCTGGCCCATACACACACACACACACACAGACACACTCTCCACACATGTGCTGCAGCTAATTCAGCTCAGCTAATTTGACACCTTCTCTTCAGACAGCTTCAATTGCAGCTATAAATAGGAGGGTAATTTGACATACTCGTTACAAAAACTGATATGACTTAATTGCTAGGTGTTACTACTGACATTTACAGTCATGTTGCAACATAACTTGATTTTGCAGTTCCTCTCTGTGGCCACTCGACGGCAGTAAACCCTGATGATTCTACAAACATGACATTTAACATAAAATTCAAACACCACAGCAGTGTTCCTATAGTTCTGTCCACGCCCAGATGAAGAGTGAAGTCAACTGAGGTGAGAAAAAAAATCTTACATGGCAATATTTTAGGCCTTGCTGGCATGTATTCCATCATGCAAAAGAAAAAGTAACAGCACATGATATACAGGACATCTCTTTTCAAATGATTTGTTATTTCAGTCATTTCGGTGTAAGGAATATAAGAAAGAAAATTTTTTCCATTGATATGAGCAGTTTGAAACATTTATGCCCACATTTATTTTTCAGTTGTCAAATTCATCTGTAATTTTGGTAATATCTTGTTGCATCCCATATAATTTTGGTGGTTGCCAAAATGAAATAAAACCAAGATTCACCTTGAAATATATTTTGAGTGTGCTACTCATTTAAGATCTGAAAACCTGTTTCCCACAATTGTTCACACAAGACATAAAGCAGTGGCTGCCCTAAAACCATCTGTCATTCTCTCCACATTTGCATTTGTATAAATCTCTTCCAGTGGCCAGGATATTATCCCAGCCGGGTATCTGATCACTGGCATGGCATAGGTGTTAATGGCTTGGATCTTATTTTTGCCATTCAGCTGACTTCAGGACCTGCCTTACCCTCTGGACGTATTTGGCTGTGGCTGACCTCCGAGCTGCCTCCTCATGATTATCGTTTGTGTTATGATCCATGTCCTTTTGGGTTTCTGCCTGGTGTTATCTGTTAGAGCTCCCCCTGGTGTTCTTACCCCGCTCTTGGTTAATCACCTGACTAATTCCTCGCACCTGTGTCTCATTTGCTCATCACTCCCCAGTGTATTTAAACCCTGCTTCACACTTCCATGGTGTCGAATCGTGACCATTTCATGCCCAAGCCGAGATCCCTGTACGCTTAGCCTGATCTGTTTTCGTAGACCCAGTTTTGCCTGACCACCGTTTATTGCTCTAGCCCCTTGGATTTGTTTGCTGTTTCTCTGGTTTTTCTGACTCGGACTGTTTGACTACGCCTCTGGTTTTGCTGCTCTGGTTTTCTGACCCTTCTTACGGACTTGAGATACGGATTTTTGGATTTGCGGATTTTGGACTGTCGCTAATAAAGATCATTGTCAGCACACACTGTCTTGCGACTGGTTCCTGTACTGATCATCACAGTTTGCCTGTGGGATCCCCAGGCATTTGTAACTGTCCTGCACATCTGCAATGTTCCCTTCGGGTAGGTCAACCCCCCTTGGTCAACCCACCTTTCCTCTTCTAGATATCATCAGCCCACATTTATCTAGTCCGAATGACATTCCAATGTCTTTGCTGTAGATCCGAGTGAGGTGAATCAGGGAATCAATGTCACGCTCATTCTTAGCATACAGCTTGATGTCATCCATGTAGAGGAGGTGGCTGATGGTTTTTCCACTTTGGAACTGGTACCCATAGCCACTCTATGAGATGATCTGCCTGAGGGGGTTTAGGCCTACGCAGAACAGCAGGGGGGACAGAGCATCTCCTTGGTATATGCCGCATCTGATGCTCACCTGTGCAACTGGTTTTGAGTTGGCCTCCAGAGTCGTGTTCCACAGCCTCATCGAGTTCTGGATGAACTCTCTTAGGGTCCTGTTGATGTTGTACAGCTTTAGGTACTCCAGTATCCATGTGTGTGGCATCGAATCATAGGCCTTCTTGTAGTCAATCCAGGCAGTGCACAGGTTGGTGTTCCTCGTCTTGCAATCTCGGGCAATCGCCCTGTCCACCAGTTGCTGGTGTTTGGCTCCTCTGGTGTTATTGCCTACACCTTTCTGTGCTCTGCTCATGTATTGCTCCATGTGCCTACTCATCTTAGCCACTATGATGCCTGATAGGAGCTTCCATGTGGTGCTGAGGCAGGTTATAGGCTGGTAATTGGATGGTATTGTTCCCTTCTGGGGGTCCTTCATTATGAGGACTGTCCGGCCTTGGGTTAGCCACTCTGGGTGGTTTCCTGATATTAGCAGCTGGTTCATCTGTGCTGCTAGGCATTCATGGAGTGCAGTCAGCGTCTTGGGGGCTGTCCAACTCTTCATTTTGGACACTCTGGTTTGGATGTCTGCTAGCGTGATGACTACTGGGTCTTGTTCTGGGAGTTGGCTGTGCTCTGCTTGTAAGTCTTTCAGCCATTGGGCATTATTGTTGTGGGTTGCCTCTTTCTCCCAGATACTCTTCCAGTATTGCTCAGTCTCAGCCCTGGGTGGCTCCATTGTCATCCTGTTACCCTGCCATTCTGAGTAGACCTTAGCTGGGTTGGTGGAGAACACCCTGTTTATTTTCCTGGCCTCTACCTCACTTGTGTACCTCTTTAGGCAGGTAGCTAGGGCTTTGAGCCTTTGCTTAGCAGTCTCCAGTGCCTCAGCTGTGGGCAGCTTGTTGTATTTCCTGGGCAGCTCTTTCCTTACATTCACACCCCTGCTTAGTTCTGTTAGGAGGCTGACTTCTTTCCATGCCGCCACGATTTCTGCCTCTAGCCTTCTCCTCCATGGGGCTCGCTCATACTTACTATTCATGCTGTTCATCTTGTAGCCAAGCATCTCTAGGATTACTGTGGCCGCTATATATGCTGACAACAAAATCACACAAAAATTAAAGTGGAAAAACACACTACAGGCTGATCCAACTTTGATGTAATGTCCTTAAAACAAGTCAAAATGAGGCTCAGTAGTGTGTATGGCCTCCACGTGCCCGTATGACCTCCCTACCATGCCTGGGCATGCTCCTGATGAGATGGTCTCCTGAGGGATCTCCTCCCAGACCTGGACTAAAGCATCCGCCATCTCCTTGACAGTCTGTGGTGCAACATGGCATTGGTGGATGGAGCGAGACATGAAGTCCCAGATGTGCTCAGTTGGATTCAGGTCTGGGGAACGGGTGGGCCAGTCCATAGCATCAATGCCTTTGTCTTGCAGGAACTGCTGACACAGTCCAGCCACATGAGGTCAAGCATTTTCTTGCATTAGGAGGAACCCAGGGCCAACTGCACCAGCATATGGTCTCACAAGGGGTCTGAGGATCTCATCTCAGTACCTAATGGCAGTCAGGCTACCTCTGGTGAGTACATGGAGGGCTGTGCGGCCCCCCAAAGAAATG
The DNA here is from genome assembly GCA_016785225.1 of Psettodes erumei. NCBI lineage: Eukaryota > Metazoa > Chordata > Actinopteri > Pleuronectiformes > Psettodidae > Psettodes > Psettodes erumei. The sequence continues at coordinate 229,565 of JAFBJZ010000433.1, forward strand.
CCACCCCACACCATTACTGACCCACTGCCAAACCGGTCATGCTGGAGGATGTTGCAGGCAGCAGAACGTTCTCCACGTCATCTCCAGACTCTGTCATGTCTGTCACATGTGCTCAGTGTGAACCTGCTTTCATCTGTGAAGAGCCCAGGGCACCAGTAGCGAATTTGCCAATCTTGGTATTCTCTCACCATCCAGAAACTCCAGTTGCCCCTCCTTGGTATAGATGGTGTACAGGAGAGGGCTCAGCACACAGCCCTGTGGAGAGACAATGCTGAGCATCAGGGTGGATGATCTCCTGTTACCAATCTTGACATACTGTGGTCTGTCAGTGAGGATGTTTTTGATCCAGGCGCATGTGGTGAGGGAAGTCGATCAGCTTGGCTATGAGGATATCTGCGCTGATGGTACTGAAGGCCGAGCTGAAGTTGATGAAGAGCGTCATTACTGGTGGTGCAGTGCAGAGTGTAGGGCAGTAGAGATGGCGTACTCAGTGGACCTATTCGTCTTGTAGACAAATTTAAGGGGGTCGTAGCTGGGGGGATTTTGCACCCACGGGTGTTAGGGCGATGGGTCTGTAGACATTGAGGCTACTGATGGTGGCGGACTTGGGGATGGGGACTATTGTTGTTGATTTCAGAAAGTGGGAGATGGTGACTGGTGACTGCGAGAGGTTGAAAAATCTGGTGAACCAGGTAGACAGCTGGTCAGCACAGGCCTTGAGTACCCTCCCAGGTATAGCAGCTTTCCTCTGATTCACTGCCCTGAACACACTGTAAACCTGGTGTTCTTGGAAGGTGAGATTGTGTGGGCTGAGCTGAGAGGAGGCTATGATCATGGAGGTGTGTGTGGAAGGGATGTTTATTGTTTTCTCATCACTTTTCATAGTGATTTAGCTCTTCTGCTAATGAGAAGTCAATAATTCCTATGCTTGTCCTGCTGCCTTAATAGTTATGTAATGTGTTTCAGGCCCTCCCATGCGTGCCTGGGGTTGTTGTCTGAGAGGTGATCCGACAGCTTACTTACATAGGCCAGTTTTGCCTCTCTGGTGCTCATTTTCAGGTCTGCCCTTGCTCTGCTGCCCGTCATCCAGGGTTTGTGGTTAGGGTAGACACGGACTCGCTTTTCTGTGGTGACAGTGTCCATGCAGTGCATGATGTAACTTAGCACTGCATCTGTGTCTATATATTCAAACAAAGTCATACAACAGTGTTAGTGAGTTGCATTTCAATCTTGCAAGGATCAGGAAACAAAGACAATGTGGAACTGGCTTCTTATTGGTGAAAGTGTGGCCCATCCTATTTCAATGGGTTAGTCTTACATCCTAAATGTGTTCCAAACAAGCACTGAGAACAGTGTTAGCCAGTTGTATTTCACCCTTGAAAGGATGAGTATAGGCTACATACTCAGAAATGTGGAACTAACTTCTTATTGGTAAACAACCTCCCACGTGAATTCATTAATATTATATGTTTTAATGTACTCCAGAGATTTAGACCAGTATTAGTGTCTTCCATCTTACACATTCTCGCACTAAATGTATCCCAAACATGAACTTATAGTACAACAGTGTTAGCTAGTTTGGAATGATCAGGAATGATATTATTCTATTTTAAAATGGCTCCTGATTGGTTATGTTAGTCTAGTAAAATTTTATCCAAACTAACACTATTTGGGTTAACTGTTAAACAGCTGTAGAGACAGATTACATCATTTTTTATTTCTTATTTTTGTATGTGGGTATTTTTTAAAGTATAGACCATGCTGCACATGAATATGAGTAGATACATGATCATTGCTTAGATAGACTGGCGTGTCTGTGTGTATCTTTTGCTTCTTTGGACAAGCAACACACACATAACAATGTCTGAGCAACAGTAACAGTACTTCTTTTTTAATTAAAAACAAGTTAATAAAGTCTCCATGAGTTTTGCTTTGGACTTGAACTATGCTTTGTTTGACACAAGTGAGAGTCTCTGCTGCCCACATTGAAGGATGTGGCTTGTTAGAAGTAATACTGCAAACTAAAAACTGAAATTTGCCACAACATTAAAGAAAAAACTGTTACGATCATTGATATTATAAGTGAAGGAAGTGAAAGTTATGTTGTATGGACACCTGCTGTATAGATAAAATAGCTTAACACAGCAGGATTTATGTTAAACTAACTGATAACTGATATTAGCATAACTTGTCACACTCTGTCTGAGGACAAAGAAATTCACATATGTCAGTGCTGCCCTTTGCTGGTGAAAGGAAAAATCTCAATTGACAATTTCTGCACATATCACTATCAAAACCAGGGCAGGAACGAGGTTGTGCTTAAGAAAATATCACAAATATTCAGATGATAATTATATTAAATGCGAATTGTAGCATTGCCTATCAAAGTTAAGAAAATAAACCAAGACCAATACAGCTGAGACAAGGCCTTTGTTCTCTGGATGATGTCCAGAGAATCCAGTCACAATGCTATGATTTCCCTCTGGTGTAATTGAGCAGAAATGGGCTCGACACACTGAACGCATTAAATTAAACACTTTAACATCAAATATTTAAATAATACCAATGCAATTATCATTTTAGATCTGACTGATAAGTAACTGTTTTGGACTCTCAACCATTTTACATTTCAATTGCATAATCTTACATTATTATTTGTTATTATGATTTTTTTGACTGACATTTTTATTTTTCCATTTTTTCTAATTCTTGTTTTTTTACACCAGTGTTCTGTCAAAGCCTTAAAGCATATTCTACTTTGCATTCGACTGCATGTGTTTGTAACAAAATAGACCTTTATACTCTTGAATCCCTAATAATATGCTCAGAAATAAAATGCAATTGAGTACAAGTTTATGTGAACAATAAGGCTATACTGTACTTACTAACCTGATTCTGATTCTGATTACTAACCTAATAACCGATTCACCCCCTAAATAGACATCTTACAGCAGCCTTGTGATGAAGGTATGGTGTTCACCATAGATTCACAGATTCACTGTGGACCACTAACAATCCATCAACTAACATCTCCAATTATACTAATGGTATTTTTTCTAATCAAGCATATTTTTTCTTTTTTCCAGTATGACTTAGATATCCCACCTTTCGGACTCTAATTAATGTAGTTAGCATTACAGTAGTCAGTCAGAATATGCTGTAAACAGCAAGGAACAGTCTCTCAGTCATGATGGCTCATTGCAAGAAACATTAATTTAATTATGTTAATTATTTGAAATCCCACGTGTGTAAACAATTTCAATGTGTACCTTAGATAATACTGAGGAAGGAGTGTTAGTTTCCTTGGTGTTTAATAGTGGTCTCTCAGTGGATGCATTTATAGTGTAACCCTCTCAGTAACAAGCCGATGCTAGTGATGGGCGGATCGATCCAAATATTGATAGTATCGATACCAAGTCGGTATCGGTATCGGATCAATATTAGCCTGGTGAGATCGATTCTTTACTTTAAGTTCCGCTCTTGTTTGCAATGCTGCGGTTTCGGCAAAGAGGAAACAGCCAGGTCGCCAGACTCGCCGCTCCTGTGTCAGTGCAGAGCAGGCACACTTTGCTCCCTCTTCCCCCTCTCATGTTTAGATGTTGCGCCGTCACATGAGTCACATGATGTGACTTAGACGCGCAAAACAACCAAATGAGCAAGTTGCTGACTCAGGTTCATCAGCACAGGCACAACAGGAGAATGGCAGAGAGGAAGTGTGGCTGTATTTTCAAAGCGAAAATGAAACGACAGCTAAATGTAAAATTTGCATAAACTTGTAAGGTATAGTGGAAACACTACCAATTTACATAAACATCTAAAAAACCATCCCAAAGAAAACATGGAGCTGCAAAAACGGAGAGAGGAGAAGAGAAATCCCCCAATTTAATTAAATTTTTGTATTATAGTTTCTCAAAAGTACTTATTTTTTTTACTGATTTGCGTGCACTTTTTATTTAAGATTTTTCTTAAAACATTTGATAATAAAGCATTTTCTATTTAATTATGAACTTTGTCCTAATTCTGTCCTGGTTTTTAACTATTTAATAATAAAAAGGAAACATCACAAAAAACACTCAAGGTCATGAAAATTAATTGAGATTTATCAATTGAATGATGCATCCACCTCATTTATTGATAAGTATCGGTATCGGCGATACTGGCCCATATTTACTTGGTATTGGATCGATACCAAAATATGCAGTATCGCACACCACTAGCTGATGCACATAAGAGTAAGTATTTTGTATTCAGTCTTTTAATGTGTCTCTATAGCAAGACTAATTTTAACAGAAATTCACCTTGAAGTGCTTCACAAGCATAACTTTCTTCTAAAAAAGAGGAAAAGCTTTGTGAGTGGATGGATTTTAGCCTGGAGCACATTAAAAATAACAGTTGGTTATCAATTAAAAATGTCAAAATTTTGCAGGTTGGGTGTGAGGATTTGTTGAGGAGTTGTCGATTTTGTTTGGATTTGTTTTACTTTTGGGTGTTTGAAAACTAATTTGGTTTTGGGACCATGTGACGGGTATTTTTCACGTTTTTACATATTGGTTGAATTTTACATTCCTTTACACTGAACAGTTGCAGAGCGTGCATAGAGGAAGCCAACGAGAGGAAATGTGCCAAGTACCAGGATATAGTGGAAGACTGTAGGGGCAGAGGCTGGAAAACATTCTATGAGCCTATAGAGGTTGGCTCCAGAGGATTTGCAGGATGCTCACTCTGCAAGGTCCTTATTTGGCTGGGCATCACAGGAACAGCCAAAGATGATGGCCATTCAATCCGCCAGTGAGGCTGCAGAGAAAGCCAGTAGAGGGCATTGGTTGAAAGGGGCTGATCCATGGGTAGCTGCTGGGATGCAACTTGGGGCTTGATCAGCACTAGCTGGGTCACCTGGTTGAGGGTGTATGTCATGAGACCCAAAACACCTAATGACCCCAGGTCAAAACACTGATGATGCATTTCTAAGAATAGACTGGGTGGCAACCAAGAACAGTTTGGTGACCACTGGAGAGATAGTTGACAGCCCAGAAAGATGGCAGTATAGATTAGCAGCCCATCCTGTGTCTTTCATGTGAAAGAACCCAACAAAGCTATGGAAAACCCTAAAGATAGATACCTCCAGGAGATCCTGGGGGACCTAAGGTTAATGGGTTGCAGATGGAAGTGAGGTGTGACACACAGGTCTTATACCTGGTGAGACGCAGGAGGAGCCTGCCCAGGAAGCAACCCACAGAGCCAAGTCCCTCCACCCAGCAGAGCCTCCCAGCCAGGAGGCTCTGCTGGGTGGAGGGAAACATCATCCATCAAACAGCCGAGTGAGAGATCAACAGTCGACTCTGGACACTGACCACCATCATCATCAGCTATGCCTCAGAGAGATTTGGCCAGACTGAGAAAGGAAACACCATGGCTACTCCACACTCCATGAATTGCAGGACCACCGAAATACACCATCAGCGCCAGGAGTTTCGTACCCTCAAGAAACAGCACAAGAAGTCGACGATGAGGAAAAGCAATCACTGGCAGAGCTGCAAGACATCCTGTAGAAGAAGCTGATGACCATGCGCAGAGCAGAGTGGCACAGATGGTTCGAAAAAGAGAGCCAGGAAGCAAGGAGTATTAATTGCCCACACCTTTTGGCTTCATGAAACAACTAATTGGGGACAGGTGCAGTGGGCAGTTGGTGAGTTCAACAGAGAAAGTAAATTGCTTCCTCCAGTTCCTCCTGTTAGAGATTAAGACCTCGGCACCAACACGGCCCTCATCAACCCCACACCCCAAACAACAGAACACTGGCTGTTGACTTGACATTTGTAACAGTATGTTCTCAATTTTCTTAGAGGATGATGCCTGAACCATTTAGAACCATATGATTCCTTTGATCCAGAAAACACAGACAGAATCACAGAAAATGACATTGAAAACAAAATCAACTGTAAAATGTGGAATAACGTGGAATTTGCTGGAATGAGGATGTAAACTTACAGGTAGATTTGAACGCTTCACTTTACGAAAGGACAGAATTTCACGGTTTACTTAAACACTTTTTAATAAACCAAAAATAAAATTTTAAAAATGGTGCAATGATGTGTTTTTGAGCAAATTTATTAATATTAATTCACAATTTTGGGATATTTCCCTATTGAATTTTATTCATCCGCCATGTGATTAGACACTCTTCAGATGACAGATGACAAAATGTGGTTAAAATATAAAACACAGAATTCATGAAAATTAAAATGGGAAAAAAATAATTTGGGAAAAAAAATAAAATTTCTAAAAAACAAAGAAAATGGATTTCATAGAAAATATGCAAGTGTTTGAGCAAGTGTTTTATGCCTAAATGAGGATTTAGGCATATGTTGCCTTACAGGCACAGTACACATCATCCTGGAATTTCTCACCATTGAAATTTTATCTTTATCTTTTTAACTTTATGGAACATAACGGTGATGTCTGTTTGTGAACAACAAATTGAAGAGTTAATGTTCACAAATATAGTTAGAGTAAGAGTCTGTTGAGATGGGAATCCACTGGTGCAAAGATTCAGACACTGGGGCCTACACTCACCCATGCACACTTTAATCACACTCTTGAGACCATTATTGACATGAAACAATAATTGGAGTCCTCTCTGAGCTCATTTGTGTTGCTGCTTTTGAGTATCATCTGTCCAAAACAAACATATCACTCTGCCTCGAAGACAAAACTTTTTAATTGGTAATGTGCTGAAAACATCATCAGTAGAAGAGATTAAGTTAGAGATGAGCTAATTCTGTGCACAATTGGAGTTAAGACATGAAAAAAATACATACAAATACGGTGGAGTAAAGTAATACTGTAATAATAATAATTAGTAATAATAAGTAAAAAATTTTGTGATTTTAACACATCTAACATTTTACCCTTTCAATGGGTAATAGTGTTGTGTAGTTACTCTGTTCTAAAACATTATAGGACCACTATAGATTCAGCTGCAATCCTTGCCCAATAACTTCCATTCTTTTGGGAGCACAAGACCCCTCTTTATTACAGCAGTGATCAAAACATTGGAGAACAACAGTGACTTTGAAATTGAAAAGATGCGGAATTTAGACAATGGCTTTTAAAACATTTTTCAGATGAGTGGCTGTTTAGTAGGGTTAGAGTTCAGGTCAGATTTTGTATTCTGCAAAATGGATGAACATAACTAGCTACTAGCTAAATTAACCCCGGGACAGCATCCTCATTTGTGATGCTGCCTCTGAGTATCATCAGTCCAAAGCAAACACATCAGGTATGCTTGCTTGCAGGTGGTAGCTCAAAACTTGTAGTGAAGTACTTGAAGTACTTTAGTAAAATTTTAATTCCACGTTACAGAACATGCAAGTTACTTTTGACTTGTCAACTGAGACTCCTGGGAGTTCTTTTTGGGGTTTTTTTAAAAGTAAACCAGCCATTTCAAAGGGTTTTGCTATCGTTCTAATCCTAGCCTGTGGCAGAAAGACACAGGAAATCACTGTAGCAGCTGGACTACAAGTAAGGATCCCTCAGAGGGACAAAAAGGCTTACTCCAAGGCTAAAACAGCAGCACTTAATTAATGAAATTAAAGGATTATAATGCATTATGCTCTGCCTTCGCATCGCGATTAATGGTGAAAGCCCTAATGAAAATAATCAGCAAGAAAACAAAACAAATAAAATAAAAGAAATGGATAAAAGAAAAATGTAAGTAGTCACTCTATACATATACATATAAAAACAAGATAAAAAAGAAGTTCTCCACTCTGAAGTGCAAGATTTACTCATGGGAGAGATACTGTATGATATGTAAGTAGGTAAAACTCAATCAGAAAGGCCATGTAGCTCATTGTATTATATTATATGTACCATTTAACGTTTATAAATTTTAAATGCTGCTGTGAGTAATATGATACAATTTACTAATTATTTTATCTCCATTCCCCATGTGTATTTCTATTAGAAACTTTTCTGTCTCATGAGTTTTTCCCATTCCTTATAGAAAGTTCAGTCAGAAAAGTTCTTAGTTGTAAATATCTAAATAGAAAATCTGTCCTGGGGAAATCAAATTCATTCATTTTTGTCATCCTTGACTAGTTGATGCAGATAAGCAAGTTTATGATTTTCTAAAACCAATATCTACGTTTTTAGGCATAAACGTCCTCAAATCCAGTAGCAGCTTTTGTCCAGACTACCATTTCTTTATAGGGGCATCTAAAAAGGGTAAAATTTGCAAAGGTTCTGGACACATATTTTTCTCAATATGAAGCCAGTGAGTGTATATACCATTCTGAGTCCACACTATCAAAGACAAATAATAATAAACCAAAAACAATAAAACTGGTTTTTAATGTAATTAGCAGTGAAATGGCTTGACCATACCTCTATATTTAAAAGTTCCAAAATTTTTTGAGCTACATGGTTATATTTTACAGTAAAGGACCCCCAAAGAGGACACACAAACTACTTAAAGTTCATAGGTTTTAAATGAGGCCCATGAAGGTGGACGCACGGATCTTGTGACAAGTGGTGGCTGTAGACTTGGCAGGCAACAGCATGTGGCTGGAGAGTCTAGTGTTGAGCTGAAAGCTGAGAATACTGCTGGAGGCAAAATCAGTCAGCTGTCTGGTTGACACAAGCTTAAGCAGTGATATTGTACATTGGATGGATGTTGAGAGAGGCAGGAAGTTTAAACTAAACAACTGAGGGATTAATGATTTTCCAATTTATGGAATTCCAACTGGAGAGGTGAGCTGTGGGTGGATAACCAATCTCTCTGGCTAAGATGGTCAATGTCTCTCACTCTTGGTTGGCTCACTGCCAATTGGTGAAGTGATGGTAACTCTACCTGAGGCTCTACATGGACCCAGCGATTGGCAGAAGGTTTTCCACACCCGAGGAAAGAAGTGAAGACCCCAAGTGTGGTAATTGCTGCATCGTGTATCAATACAAATTAGAAAACCCCAAGAACTGCTTTAGCTGTTTCTGGGAATCAGAAATGGGCCAAGATGATACTGCAGCCAACTTGTCCAAGTTCATCTTTATGCAGTCTTTTACTATGATGTAGCCCCAGAAGGAGAGAGAGGGGGCGTGCATCTCATACTTATCCACCTTGACATAGAGTGAGTTCTCAAGTATTTGTTGGAGGACTGATTGGATGTGATGGACACAGGTCTTGGAAAAAATGAGGATGTTGTCCATATACACAGATGCATATTTGTTTGTCATCATCATCATCATCATCATCATTGAGCACATCATTAACCCGGGCCTGGAACACAGCAAGGACATTAGTGAGTCCAGATACTACTATGTAGTGTTGAATGCTGTTTTCCACTTGCTGTCCTGCTGGATGCAGACAAGGTGGTAGGTGTTGAGGTGTTGAGGTAGGGATCAAGCTTATGAAAATAGTGGCCCCCTGAAGAAGTGGAGGTTGATCCTTGTAGCGAGCTCAGTCACCCCATCAAGTGAGGTGGAAGTTCATACCATTTCATCTTTTACATATGCAGGAAGGGCAGAGGAGTTCCAGTCACTCTGGCATGCCCTATTATGGCAGGTCCCTTGCTGGGTTGACCCTGAAAGCTCCCATGCCAAAAACTTAACAGAGTTACAAGGTGAAGTACTGGAATGAGTGGCAGGCTGGAGTCTGCCTCTCCCGCTCTTTGCAGGTGCCCCAAAGGTGACCTCTCCCCATCAGGTGATTGACCACAAATGCCATCTTAACGAGGACAGGCAGACAAAAACAGGCAGGGCAGAGACAAATTCATAGTTTGGGATGAGGCGTTCACCAGGGAAGTGACAAGAAGAACAGGTCAAAGGCAGGCAGGGTCAAAAACAGGTGGTCAGTATGAAAAGGACCACTGGGAAGTCATGAATTGAGTGGTGAAGAACAATCTGGTAAAGTTTGAATGGAATAGGGGAGGTATTTGTACTATGGTGAATGGTGATGGGTAGCAGTTGGGAGCTCAGGTAGCATAACTGGAGCAGTGCAATGTGTAACCTGTGGTAATAATTTGCCATCTAAAACATTAACATTTTTGGGGACAGGAAGTGGCTTATTCAATATTCCCACTGTTAAGGCTGTACTGATACAGGTGTGGCAACTCCTCCCTGGAGCTGATGAAAGGCCAGTTTACACCAAAAATTTGCAAGGACATGATGGCTTACCATGATGGTTCCTGTAACATTTGAGCTACCAGGGACTTGTTCCTAGTTCCTGTGGTGGCAACACACCACTATGGATAGGGCTGCAATACTTGTGCAGTAATCTCCATTTGGTAGGGAGTATAAAGCCCCCTCATCCTAGTGAACCCACGGTTGGAGAATAAGAGTGACTTTGAAATTCACCTGGCCAAAACAAAACCACCACTTTGCTAAACTTTTTAATGGTTAAGTGTTGTGCTGAAAATATAATCACTAAAAAAATGGAGCTGGAGATAAGGAACTAATTAATAATTAAAGTAAACTAATAATAAATGTACAGAACTGGAGTCAAGACATATTTAGCTTAGCATAATGTTAAGGAGTAGGAACTAACTACCCTATGACTGAAGTAATGAAAAAAATGCAAATAAATATTGTGGAGTTGCACTAATACAGTATATTTATTTTGTATTTATTGAGCACATCTGACATTTTGGCATTTAAATGGGTAATAGTGTTGTGTAGTTACTCTGTTCTAAAACATTAATCGAATCATCTGGGGGCAACATCCAGTGTGATTGGATGAAGGGCCTGTCCAATGAAAATTACTGCTCTGGTGAGCCTGAAAACCCTAAATCCACGGAGCTATCGGGTAACCTCCATCATTTGTTGCAGTGAAAGCTGGTTCAACTAGACATTTTTGTAGAATCTGACAACCACTGGTTATGACTGATTATGAGCTGTAATAATTTGAATGATCTTTTGCCCTGAAATATTTCATATTTTTTAATTCTTGAAATTTTATTTAATATGCCTTTACAGAATGCTTCAATTACAGTAACAGAATTTATCATAGGTGGTTTTGACACAACCAAAAGGCCCATGTTAGCTGGTTTGATTATATTGATTACCTATGTTCTAGCTACTCTTGGCAATGTAGCTAACATCCTCTTCATTATTTATGACAAGAGATTACATAAACCAATGTATCTTCTAATTTGCAACCTCGCTGTTGTTGATATACTGTACACATCCAGTACCAGTCCAACAATGATTGGGGTTCTAGTTGCTGGGGTTAAAACAGTATCCTATGTACCATGCTTTATTCAAATGTTTGCTTTCCACTTAGCAGGAATGATGGAGATGTGTGCTTTATCTGTTATGGCATTTGATCGATTGGTTGCTATCAGTTATCCTTTTCAGTACCAGAATTATCTGACAAATTCACGTACTCTTCTCCTCACATTCATCCTGTGGATAGTTGGCTGTGGTTTTGTGGCTATTTGTCCTGCAACTCTGATTCCTCTCCCTCACTGCTTTTCTACATTGAAATACACTTTCTGTAACTATGCTGCCTTAATGCGAACCACTTGTGTTGACCCAAATTACTATTTCAATCTGGTTACTGTTGTAGTATTCTTTATTTCATTCTTCACTTTCATTTTTATTTGCCTTTCCTATTTAGGAATAATATATTTTGTGAAATTATCTTCAAATAATGATAAAAAGAAAATGGGCAGCACTTGTTTGAGTCACTTGATTGTGGTAACATGTTTTTACTGTTCACTCTTTATTCTGGTTGTCTTCACCAGGTTAGGTGTGGAATTAACTATTGAGGAACACAACGGCATATTGATTGGTGCCATTCTTGGCCCATCTCTTATAAATCCATTTGTTTACTGTTTGAGGACAAAAGAGATTAAATGTAAGATCTTGAAAGCATTTAAAGAATTGGACACATCAAAGTAGATTTATATTAAAAGTTGGGTCCTCCTTTGGTACAAATTTAATGCTAAATTGATGGAATATGTTTATACGTGCATTTTCTAAACTGTCTATCATGTTCATGGTTATAACATGTACCAGCAATTTAAGTTTTCCAAGTAATCTAAAATTCTAACAAGCTTTTTGAGGAAACCTTAGCACCTGGACAAAACGTGCAAACTCCACACAAAAAATCACAATGCAACCTGACAACAATTACCTGTAAAATATTTTAATGCTAATAAACTGAATATGAAAGTGTGGATATTTGATATTTTATTTAATGTGTGTTAAAAAATTTTAAACTTTCATTGTGAGGATGAAAGAACAGAAACAACAAATACGATCCTGATCCTGGTATGGAAGACAAAATATCCATGCTGTATGTACAGCATGCATGTCGAGGAAACATTGCATACTGGAGTTGCAACAATTAACTGATTACTTGTTGCAACTCTAGTATGTCAGTCAGTCAACACAAAATTAATCAGCAACTATTTTAATGATGGGATTATTGTTTTATTATACAAAATTACAAAATGCCAATTAAACTATTGGCACTAGAATCTCAAATGTGAGAAAGTGAACTGTTGCTATTTTTTAAAATAAGGACTGGTATTTTGATAAGACAGTTTTTGTTGATACAGACCAGATGCAACTTTTTTGGGAGAGATATTTTTTAATAAAAATTAATCTCAATGCCAGATGTGTCTCACAACAATCTGCATTTCACTACCACATAGTCAATGTCAGCAGTTACACAAGATGAATAACACTTTATAGAAGGTTGTGTGAAGATCTGTAATTTTTTTAAAATAACTTTTAATTCTGCATTATTTGACATTTGGCTGTGCACACTACAGTATATGAAGACTAGTTTGGTTTTGGGACTTTGTGATGTGTATGACTTTATTTACATATACTGTACATTCAATGGAAAATTACTTGATTGATTAGAGCACTGGCAGTAGACCTATATCCTCTATTTTTAACATGCATGATGCTATCTTACACAGCTGTAAACCATGCAAGTGGCTGCCTCCATCAACAAATATGTAATGAGGATTTAGGTATAATGCATCGTTGCCTTACAGATACAGTACATATCATCCTGGCATTTCTCACCATTCCAATTTTATTTTTTCCAACATAACTGTGATGTCTGTTGATGTGTGAACAACAAATTGAAGAGTTAATGTTCACAAACATAGAGTCAAAGTCTGTTGAGCTGCGAATCCACTAAGGAACAAAGATTCAGACACTGCGGTCTACATTTACACATTCACACTTTAATCAGACTCTTGAGACCATTCCTGACATGAAACAATAATTAGAGTCCTCTCTGAGCTCATTTGTGTTGCTGCTTTTGAGTATGGTTCGTCGAAAAGGAACACATCACATTGCCTCTAACACTTTTTAATTGGTAATGTGCTGAAAACATCATCAAAAGAAAAAAATAAGTTGGAGATGAACTAATTCTGTGCAGAATTTGAGTTAAGACATAACACATCTGACATTTTGGCCTTTAAATGGGTAATAGTGTTGTGTAGTTGCTCAGTTCTAAAACATTACAGGACCACTATGGATAGGGCTACAATCCTTGTGCAATACATTCATTACGATCATTACAGCAGTGATCACACTGCTGGAGAACAGTGACTCTGAAATTAAACATGCAGCGTTAAGACAATGGCTTTTAAAACATTTTTTCAGATGAGTGGCTGTTTAGTAGGGTTAGAGTTTGGGTCATATTTTGTAGTCTGCAAAATGGACTAACATAACTAGTTACTAGCTAAAATCGCCTGGGGTCAACATCCAATGTGATTGGATGAAGGACCTGTCCAATGAAAAGTTACAGTTCTGGTGAGCCTTAAATCCCTAAATCCTAGGAGCTGTCTGGTGAACTCCATCATTCGTTGCAGTAAGAGATGATTGACCTTTGTCAGTGAGAAATTTGAACTGATTATGATATGCAATATTTTGAATGATCATTTGCCCAGACAACAGTTTTTACAATATTTTTAAAAATATTTTTGCTCTTGATATTTTGTTCTAATATGTCTTTAGAAAATGTTTCAATCACAGTAACAGAATTTTTCATAAGTGGTTTTGACACAGCCAAAAGGCCCATGTTAGCTGGTGTAGCTCTGATGATTACTTATGTTGTAGCTACTCTGGGCAACATAGCAAACATCCTCTTCATTATTTGTGATAAGCGATTACACAAACCAATGTATCTTCTGATTTGTAACCTTGCTGTTGTTGATATACTGTACACATCCAGTACCAGTCCAACAATGATTGGGGTTTTAGTTGCTGGTGTTAAAACCATATCCTATGTACCATGCTTCGTTCAAATGATTGTTTTCCACTTGGCAGGTGTAATGGAAATGTTTGCTTTGTCAGTTATGGCATTTGATCGATTAGTTGCTATTAGTTATCCTTTTCAGTACCACAGTTATCTGACTAATTCACGTACTCTTGTCCTCACTTTAATTCTGTGGATAGTCGGTTGTGGTTTTGTGGCTGTTTTTCCTGCCACTCTGATTCCTCTCCCTCACTGCTATTCTACACTGAAGTACACTTTCTGTGACTATGCTGCCTTAATGCGAACCACTTGTGTTGATCCGAATTCCTATTTCAATCTGATCTCCATCATAATCTTTTTTCTGTTATTTTTCAGCTTCACCTTTATTTGCCTGTCCTATTTAGGGATGATATATTTTGTAAAATTGTCCTCAAGTATTGATAAAAAGAAGATGGGCAGCACTTGTTTGAGTCACTTGATTGTGGTAACATGTTTTTACACTCCATTCTTTGTTCTCGTTGTCTTGACCAGATTAGGCGTGGAATTGACTCTTGAGGAACGAAATGGCTTACTGATCGGAGTTATCCTTGGCCCATCTCTTGTAAATCCTTTTGTGTACTGTCTGAGGACAAAAGAGATTAAATATAAAATCTTGAAGGTATTCAAAAAACCTGACACATCAAAGTAGATTCTTAAAAATTTATGACATATATCCATGCATGTGTGTTCTTAACTGTTTATCTTATTAATGGTTATAATCGACATTGTAGCTAAAATTTGTTGGGCAGTTAAGCTATATATATATATACACACACATATACATGTCCCAACAATTTAGACTCGCCAACTAACCTAACATTCATGTCTGTGAGCTCTGGAGGAAACCCGAGCACCAGGATGCAACATGCAACACAACTTCATCATGTCAGCTAACAAAACATATGACAGAAAAATACTGCAAAAAACGGTTTTGCAAATGTTGCTTGCTAAACACTGTGAAATGGCATATTTTGCTGCAGTAATTTCTACCTATTAACTGCTTGAATGTCATTCAGCTGTATGTGGTTGCAGGCATTCAGAAAATAGTACTGTGTTGTGTGATGTATATGAACTCATCCAGATGTTGGACTTCCAAAATTTCAATGTCAGCAGTTGCAAGAAGTGAATAATATATTGCAGACAGCTGCTAAAAGAGGAAAAAGAACTGATCAGTTGTGTGACAACATCAGCTACATTTTTTATTTTTATTTATTTTCAGAAATTTGAGTGGGATTTTATATTATTTATTTAATTTGAGTATTAAGAGAATTGTGTCAACTCATTTAGGAAACCTTAACCTGTCAGTTTATATTGAAGTTTTTAACTGGACAATAATTCAACAAACATTAACTTTAAATGTGCAGAATACTAAGTACACTAACAGCACAGCATGACACACTCTGTGGGCAGTTATATACAATTGTAAAGACTGCCACCTGCTGGTAAAAGAGGGAAACCCTCAGTTAATCGCATCTGTGCACATTATCATCATTGCTTTTACAGGGCAGGTAAGAGGTTCATAATTATTGAAATGCAGATAGCCTCCATGGTTAAAAATATCTTTTCATCTAAACAGAAATTAGAAATGAATTCTAACTTGAATGGTTTCATTTAGCAGTTGATATACCAGAAATGTGTGTAATGTGCTGGTTTGTCCTGACATTGGCTGACAATGTAAGTAATTTTTTTTATTCAAATGCATGATTGAAAAACTACTGCTAGTTGAACAAAACAGAATGCATATGCTGTAAATACTGTAAGACACATGTGCTGTGCTAACATTACAGTGTCATTGTAATTTCTCCTTTGTGTGCAATAAAAGGGCATATTGTCAAAAACTGATGATCATGTGGAGGTCAACTGGTAATATAAATGGGTGGGTGGCGAGCAAAAAATGAAAAAAAACCCCATAGAATTCAAAGGCAAGCAACATTGTTACTTGCTGAAGTTGCATAACAGCATTTAGATAAAATGATGGAGATAATGTAAAGAGTCAGACTTCCTGTTTATTTAATTGACTCTGATGAAGACTCATTGGTATATATAGATAGAGTGACAGAATAACACAGAGACATATGGGTTTATGTCTTAGAGTAGCTTTTTTTGCGTTTCTTTTATATTATATTATTATATTTACTTTTTCAACTGTATTTTTTCCTCTGTTTGGAACTGGTGTTTCACACAATACAATTAATAATGAACTGCATTAAACCTTGATGGTGGAGGATTTATTTATTTATTTCCTGTGAGAAGCTTTTGAATAGACACACAAGAAGAATGATTTCACATGAATTCGCAAAAGGTGTTTTTTTTTTGTTGTTGTTTTTTTCACTTTTGGCTTTACATCCACATGAGATGGTGGGAGCCCTGAAATGCTATTCTTCAGAAGGTCCCACAGTGGAACAATCTCAAATAACCCACCCTTGCATTTTTGTGTCAACAACCGATAAGAAATTTTTTGTAACAATGATACCATGTGTTCCCCAATGCCGAAATTACAGCGCTTTTGTCATTTTTGTTGTTTTTTCTGTGTACAGAGACACTTCTAGAATAGAATCAGTGTTGACAGGTAAAATCATTCTCTCTCCAGCTGCTCCAGCATTAACTCAATTCCAGACAGTTGAGCTGCTAACTCTCACAAATGGATTTTTGTCTTGGATTAAACGAAATGAGATGTAACTGTAATGGTAAATTTACTATTTGAGTGTATCTGTACCTGTGAACTTTTTACCTCTACTGTCCAGACAACGGCCTGAGGGTCATGATGACCTGAAGATGTCTGAAAAATATATATTTTAGTCCTGTAAGGAGTTTCCTGTTTTCTGCTGTTCTGTAAGGGATTTTCCAAAGGGATTCCTGCTTTTGAGCTCCCATATGTGGGATACATGTCTCTAGTCACGTATGCCTTTTGTAATACATACTCATGTATTTAGAAAAGTATAAAAAACATGTGTTTTGTTTCTCTGTATGCCACTCTGTAGGTCGGCACATGTGCAGAGCTGCTGAGTGTCATCCCGTGTTGCAACCAGTAAAGACTTTTGAGCTTGACTCCGGACTCTAAGAATCTTTGTTCCTGACAGCTTCAGTTACTTTGTGTAGAAAAGAACCCGGTGGAAACAGAATCCTGGCAGAAAAGAAAAGTTTCCACGACAGTACTGTGTTTTGGGGGACATGGGTGCCTGGAATCATGAAATAACACTTTAGTATCATTCTTTGTCAGTTGATAATGCATATAAAGCAAAAAGTGCATGGGTCACCCCTTCTGCACAAGTGTAAACAGGTCAGTGAATGTGAGCTTTTATCACAGAGAAAAGCTCTAAATGGACGATACTGTGTTTTGGGGGATATGGGTGCCTGGAATCATAAAATGACACTTTAGTATCATTCTTTGTCAGTTGACAATGCATATGGAGCAAAAACTTCATCGGTCACCGCTTCTACACAAGTGCAAACAGGCATATGACCAAAACCTGTTTTTTTCGCCGAGAGAAGCTCACAAGGGACAGCACTGCGTTTCGGGGGACATGGGAGCATGGAATCATGAAATAACACTTTAGTATCATTCTTTTTCAGTTGATAATGCATATAAAGCAAAAAGTGCATGGGTCATCCCTTCTGCACAAGTTCAAACCGGCCAGTGAGTGTGAGCTTTTCTCGCCGAGAAAAGCACTAAATGCATGGTACTGTGTTTTGATGGACATGGGTGCCTGGAATCATAAAATAACACTTTAATGTCATTCTTGCTAGAAATTGTCTGAAAAGATAGCACTCTGGACACATAAAAGAAACTAGAAAGGGTTAAAGTATTAGAGTATATTGTAATTACAATAGGAGATCAACAATACCTCAGCACATGTGGTGGAAAGGAGGATCTCAAACTTACAACAGCAAAACGTTCAACCTTTATAGCATCTTTAAAGGTCATGGTCTTTCATACTATTGGCTAGTTTCCCCAAAGTTAAAAACATTCTTGTCCACTTGGCAAAATCCCAATCTGTGATGACCATAAATGCTCACACAGTTGTCCAACTTACACATGCATATGTAAGTAAGAACAGTAGCCTCATGCTGTGGCACCAGTCAAATATGCAGCGTCTTCCTTTCTTGGTAACTCTAAGACACTGGTGTCACCTAAATCACAGGGAGGAGAAAGTGATCCCCTCAACAGAAACACTATTTTTGTGACTAGAAGTAACTCAGTAAGCAAGTTGAACAACTGACCATTATGAATTAATGATCAGCTAATAATTTTCCTTCCAGTTGGGCCGGACGTTCAACAGCGTGTTTCCTTTGTGGAAGAGAGGGTCATTGGGCACGGGAGTGTCCAGAGGGGCAAGATGTGCCGACTGGACCTCCCCAAAACAATGTAGGATCTGATTGTATGAGGGTGAACGCAAAAGGAGGTGGGGAGGAGACGATGTTATCAAAGAGAGAAGGCGGCTGGGATAATGGCAACACCGGCTTACGCAATGAAGAACCGCTTAACGCAATATCGCCAACTGCTGGCAGCTCATGCAACGAAGAACAGCTTGATGCAACACCGCTATCTACTAGACGATCAGATACGCTCACCTGCAATGAAGACACGCTTGCAACAGGGACAGTTAATTAGGGATGAAATTAGACATTTAGAGACAAAAATTACAGAACCTCCTACTCCGGTAGGGACATACACTAAATACGCGACCCCGGCTTTCTTACTTTTACCTGAAACCACTTTGTTGGTGGGAGGAAAGGAGTTAACGTTCCTCGTAGATTCGGGGCCCCAATGATGCGAGATGAACTGCCCCCTGTGCTACGCACATTACCTGAGTCATTGTGGGAATCACTCCAAAATCCTCCTATCGTCCGTGTAAGTCCCAGTACCCCTTGAAACCCGAAGCTGTGGCAGGGATAACACTGGTTTTTAACTCCCTTTTACAGTCTGGTGTCATCGTGCCTTGCCCCGACTCCCCTGTGCAGACACCGATCTTCCCGGTTAAAAAGATTTGTGATGCAGACCAACCCACCGAGTGGCGTTTCATCCAAGACTTGAAGGCAGTCAATGGGGCAGTGGTGCCACGGGCCCCCA
Source organism: Psettodes erumei (assembly GCA_016785225.1). NCBI lineage: Eukaryota > Metazoa > Chordata > Actinopteri > Pleuronectiformes > Psettodidae > Psettodes > Psettodes erumei. The sequence continues at coordinate 248,893 of JAFBJZ010000433.1, forward strand.
TTGTCCCTAACCCGTACACCATTCTGTCCCAGATTCCTCCCAATGCGAAGTGGTTTTCCGTCGTGGACTTGTCCAATGCTTTCTTTAGTGTCCCGGTTCATCCCGACAGTCAGTTCTGGTTTGCCTTTAACTTTCAGGGGAAGTCATACACATTCACTCGGTTGTGTCAGGGCTACTGCGAATCCCCCTCCTTGTACAATCAAGCCCTGCAGTCCAGTCTGGACCCGTTGCAGCTGTCCTCAGGCACTGCTCTTCTTCAATATGTCGATGACCTTCTTATTGCTGCACCCACCAAAGAACAGTGTGAATCTGACACGGTCCGCCTCCTGAAACATTTAGCTACAGAAGGGCATAAGGTCAGCCTGTCTAAGCTTCAGTTTGTGAAATCCTCTGTTACATTCTTGGGGCATGACATTTCCGGAGAAGGAAAAACTCTATCCCCCCAAGCGAGTTCAGGCTATTGTGTCATTGCCCAAGCCGCTGACAAAGAAGCAGCTCATGTCCTTCCTGGGGACCTGCTCTTATTGTCGCACGTTCATTCCCAATTATGCCGTGCTAGAGGCACCGCTTAGTGCCCTCATACATGGTAAAGGTCTGTCCGCCGGCGATCTGGTTTCATGGACGGCTGAGGCAGAAACAGCGTTCGCAAACTTGAAAGTGGCTCTTCAGCAGGCCCCGTGTCTGGGTCTCCCGGATCCTACTAAGCCCTTCACACAAATGGTGGACGAACGTGAAGGCTGCATGACATCTGTTCTGCTACAGCCTCATGGTGACCGACTCCGGCCGGTTGCCTACTTCTCGGCAAAATTAGACCCTGTCGCGGCGGGTCTCCCTCGCTGTCTTCGAGCAGTGGCCGCATGTGAAAAGGCTTTGTTGGCCTCCCGGGACATCATTGGCTATTCTAATGTCACCTTGCTTGTACCACATGCAGTGTCTCTTATTCTTCTGGAACAAAAACGTCACACTTGTCCACAGAATGGTACATTAAAGACCAAGCTAGTCAAGTGCTGTGAAGACACTGGCCTGCCCTGGACGAAGGCGATTCCTTTGGTGGTAATGTATATGAGGATGAGGAGGAGAGCACGAACCAACCTCTCCTTACGAGATTTTGTTTGCTACGCCACCACATGTGGGGATAAGTCCCCCAACTTCTCCGCCTCCTAGTACCACACTGTGTGATCATGATATGCTGACGTACTGCATTAACCTGTCATCTACTCTATCCTCTATAAGGCAGCAGGGGGTGGCTGCCCTGCCAAAACCAGCATCCACGCCACTCCACACTTTGAAGCCAGGAGAATACGTGGTGGTAAAGGACTTCCGGAGGAAGCACTGGCAGGCCAAACGGTGGCAGGGGCCCTTCCAGGTGCTGTTGGTAACTCACACCGCCGTCAAGGTAGCTGAACGAGCCATCTGGATACACGCCAGCCATTGCAGAAGGGTACCCGCACCACTGTTGGCGGCGACAGCGACTAAACCAATCCCTTCAACAAACAGGTCCCTGCCAATCCAACGATGCAACTTTTTATTTAGTGTTAGGAGTTGATGTGTCAGGACGGGACCCCATGGGCCTAATAAAATAAATCTCATTGATCCACCCACCCCAAACGTGTCAGTCCCCACGTCCACACCCTCTGTAATGATTCCTTCCTTCGCCCTAGATTATGACAATCTGAAACCACAGGATGTGCTCCAACTAGCTGCTGGTTATGTAAATAAAAACTTGTGGGTGGATTGGGTGGTGTCGATGGTTGGGGAGTTACCTGTAGGAACCTGCATAGCCTGTGCAGGGGCACGCCCCACTCCAGAAACCATCCCCGCACCCCTGCACCGTGTTCGGGACAAAATGGGTTTCACGTGTTTGATGAAATTGTTGAACTCCACTGCAAACCTGCATCGTAATTGCTCCAGTTTAGCACTGATTTACCCCGTTGCTAAACCGGCATGGGCACCCCCCACTGTGTCTGTCACAATTGGAAATTACACCTGCTTTGCACGAAGAGATAACTCCTCGTCACCACGCTCCGTTGGGAACTTCTCCGGGCAGTCATGTATTGAGATCATGTGGCTGAGAGACCGGACAAATTTTAGATTCACGGTTCCACGCCAGGGACTATTTTGGCTATGTGGCAATAACACACTCTGGGCCAGCCTTCCCTTGCAGTGGTCTGGCATGTGTGCCCTGGTACGACTTCGAACACCTTTGACAGTGGTGGGCGTTAAAAATTCCCATGCTGCGCGAGTACGACGGGCCATCTCTACAAATTGGGATCTATCTGTCAACTCCCCTACTTACATAGATGCTATTGGGGTGCCCAGAGGGGTACCCAATGAATATAAACTAGCAGATCAGATCGCGGCAGGGTTTGAGAACATTCCTATCCTATCAGCCATATTCCCCGTCACTCCCAACAAAAATGTGGATCGCATTAACTACATTCATTATAATGTCCAGCGTCTCACAAACCTTACCAGGGATGCTGTGGAAGGATTGGCTGAACAATTGGCGGCTGCCTCCCTTGTTGCATTACAGAACAGAGTGGCTCTGGACATGTTATTAGCTGAGAAAGGAGGGGTGTGTGTAATGTTCGGTGACCAATGTTGCACGTTTATTCCAAACAATACAGCTCCGGATGGTGCTGTAACCCGTGCTTTGGAAGGTCTCCACCTCCTCTCTTCAGAGCTTAAAGAGCACTCAGGCATCTCCAATCCATTGGACGGCTGGTTGTCAAAAATGTTAGGGAAATGGAAACCTGTTTTCTTATCTATATTAACTTCATTGTTGGCTATGATTACTGTGTTAATATTGTGTGGTTGTTGTTGCATTCCATGTATTCGCTCGTTATGTAACCGACTTGTTGTAACTGCCATGGTGGGTAAGGCTCCTCCCCCATATCAGATGCCTCTTCTGTCTCCGGCAGACATTGACTATTCCAGTGGCTTGGAAGACGACTCACCACTGTGAAGGTATATATTTTACTCGTAGCAGTATGATGGAGCCTAATGAATCTCAGTGAATTTAGGTATCTTGATGTTCATGCTATGAGTGTTTCATGCTCTGAAATTATTGTGTAAATATGTTGATTAATAAACCGAGGTATTGGGGTTGATTAATCAAAAGGGGGGAGTGTAGTGGGAAATTTAATCATTATATTTTCATGTGGCGGTTGATGTGATTCTTGGTGTGACCCCAGAAGAACATGGAGCCTTGAAAGAACAGGTTGACCTGGGTGACCATGTCTCTGTACCAAAACGAAAAACAGTATGGACATGTGAAGCCCAGCCCAGCCCAGCCCAGCCCAGCACAGGGACCCCGATCTGCATCCACTGCATGCTATACACAGCCCCAGTAACCCAGCCCAGCCCAGCCCAGCCCAGCCCAGCCCAGCCCAGCCCAGCACAGGGACCCCGATCTGCATCCACTGCATGCATACACAGCCCCAGTAACCCAGCCCAGCCCCCCAGCACAGCCCCCCAGCCCAGCCCAGCCCAGCCCCCAGCCCAGCCCAGCCCAGCCCAGCACACAGACCCCAGGGCCCATCTGCATCCACTGCATGCACACACACCCCAGATCTGCATCCACCAGCCTACACCCAGCCCAGTAACCCAGCCCAGCCCAGCCCAGCCCCAGCACAGCCCAGCCAGCCCAGCCCAGCCCAGCCCAGCCCTGCATCCCCAGCACAGCACAGCCCAGCACAGCCCAGCACAGCCCTGCAGCCCAGCCCAGCCACAGCCCAGCCCCCAGCCCCCAGCCCAGCACAGGGACCCCGATCTGCATCCCAGCATGCTATACACAGCCCCAGTAACCCAGCCAGCCCAGCCCAGCCCAGCACAGGGACCCAGATCTGCATCCACTGCATGCACTGCACAGCCCCAGCCCCCCAGCCCAGCCCAGCCCAGCCCAGCCCAGCCCAGCCCAGCCCAGCCCAGCACAGCACACCCCTGATCTGCATCCACCCCCAGCTGTACACAGCCCAGCCCACCCAGCCCAGCCCAGCCCAGCCCAGCCCAGCCCAGCACAGCCCAGCCCAGCATCCACTGCATATACACCCCCAGTGCCCAGCCCAGCCCAGCCCACCCAGCCCCAGTAACCCAGCCCATCCCAGCACAGCCCAGCCCAGCCCAGCCCAGCCCAGCCCAGCCAGCAGCCCAGCACAGCCCAGGACAGCCAGGGACCCCTGATCTGCATCCACTGCATGCTATACACAGCCCCCCCAGTAACCCAGCCCAGCCCAGCCCCCAGCCCAGCCCAGCCCAGCCCAGCACAGGGACCCCGATCTGCATCCACTGCATGCTACACAGCCCCACACAGCCCCAGCCCAGCCCAGCCCAGCCAGCCCAGCCAGCCCAGCCCAGCCCAGCCCAGCCCAGCACAGGGACCCCGATCTGCATCCACTGCATGCCATACACAGCCCCAGTAACCCAGCCCAGCCCAGCCCAGCCCAGCCCAGCCCAGCCCAGCCCACAGCACAGGACCCCCGATCTGCATCCACTGCATGCTATACACAGCCCCAGTAACCCAGCCCAGCCCAGCCCACCCAGCCCAGCCCAGCCCAGCCCAGCCCACAGGACCCCGATCTGCATCCACTGCTGCATGCTATACACAGCCCCAGTAACCCAGCCCAGCCCAGCCCAGCCCCCAGCCACAGCCAGCCCAGCCCAGCACAGCCCAGCACAGGGACCCCCGATCTGCATCCACTGCATGCTATACACAGCCCCAGTAACCCAGCCCAGCCCAGCCCAGCCAGCACAGCCCAGCCCAGCACAGCCCAGCCCAGCCCACCCCATGACAGCCCCCCCAGCCATCTGCATCCACTGCATGCCAGCCCAGCACAGCCCCAGCCCAGCCCAGCCCAGCACCCAGCCAGCCAGCCAAGCCCAGCCCAGCCCAGCACAGGGACCCCCCGATCTGCATCCACTGCATGCTATACACAGCCCCAGTAACCCAGCCCAGCCCAGCCCACACCCCACAGCCCAGCCCAGCCCAGCCCTGATCTGCATCCACCCAGCACAGCCCCAGCCCCCAGCCCAGCCCAGCACAGGGAGCGATCTGCATCCACTGCATGCCCACACAGCCCCAGCCCAGCCCAGCCCAGCCCAGCCCAGCCCAGCCCAGCCCAGCCCAGCACAGGGACCCCCGATCTGCATCCACTGCATGCTATACACAGCCCCAGTAACCCAGCCCAGCCCAGCCCCCAGCCCAGCCAGCCCAGCACAGGGACCCCCGATCTGCATCCACAGCACTATACACAGCCCAGCCCAGCCCAGCCCAGCCCAGCCCAGCCCAGCCCAGCCCAGCCCAGCCCATCCAGGGACCCCTGCTGCATCCAGCATGTACACAGCCCCAGCCCCAGCCCAGCCCACCCAGCCCAGCCCAGCCCAGCCCAGCCCAGCCCAGCACAGGGACCCCTGATCTGCATCCACTGCATGCACACACAGCCCCAGCCCCAGTAACCCAGCCAGCCCAGCCCAGCCCACCCAGCCCAGCCCAGCCAGCCCAGCCCAGCCCAGCACAGCACAGGGACCCCTGATCTGCATCCACCGCATGCTGTACACAGCCCCAGTAACCCAGCCCAGCCCCAGCCCAGCCCAGCCCAGCCCAGCACAGCCCAGCCCAGCCCAGCCCAGCCCCCCACAGCACAGCCCACCAGCCCAGCCCAGCCCAGCACAGGGACCCCGATCTGCATCCACTGCATGCTATACACAGCCCCAGTAACCCAGCCCAGCCCCAGCCCAGCCCCAGCCCAGCACCCCCCCATCCCATCCACTGCCAGTACCCAGCCCAGCATCCAGCCCAGCCCAGCACAGCACCCCAGCCCAGCCCAGCCCAGGGACCCAGATCTGCATCCACTGCATGCAGCACAGCCCCAGTAACCCAGCCCAGCCCAGCCCAGCCCAGCCCAGCACAGGGACCCCCGATCTGCATCCACTGCATGCTATACACAGCCCAACCCAGCCCAGCCCAGCCCAGCCCAGCCCAGCCCAGCACAGGGACTCCCGATCTGCATCCACTGCATGCTATACACAGCCCCAGCCCCCAGCCCAGCCCAGCCCAGCCCAGCCCAGCCCAGCCCAGCACAGCACAGCCCAGCCCAGCCCTGCATCCACTGCATGCTATACACAGCCCCACAGCCCAGCCCCAGCCCAGCCCAGCCCAGCCCAGCCCAGCCCAGGACAGCCCATCTGCATCCACAGCATGCCAGCCACAGCCCCCCAGCCCAGCCCAGCCCAGCCCAGCCCAGCCCAGCACAGGGACCCCGATCTGCATCCACTGCATGCTATACACAGCCCCAGTAACCCAGCCCAGCCCAGCCAGCGCAGCCCAGCCCAGCCCCCAGCCCAGCCCAGCCCAGCACAGGGCCCCCTGATCTGCATCCACTGCATGCCACATCCACAGCCACAGCAGCCCAGCCCAGCCCCCCAGCCCAGCCCAGCCCAGCCCAGCCCAGCCCAGCCCAGCACAGGGACCCCCGATCTGCATCCACTGCAGCACACACACAGTACCCACCCAGCCCAGCCCAGCCCAGCCCAGCCCAGCCCAGCCCAGCACAGCCCAGCACAGGGACCCCGATCTGCATCCACTGCATGCTATACACAGCCCCAGTAACCCAGCCCAGCCCAGCCCAGCCCAGCCCAGCCCCCAGCCCAGCAGGGACCCCGATCCAGCATGCAGCCCAGCCCAGTAGCCCAGCCCAGCCCCAGCCCAGCCCAGCCCAGCCCAGCCCAGCAGCAGCCCAGCACAGCCCAGCACAGCCCAGCCCAGCCCCACAGCCCAGCCCAGCCCAGCCCAGCCCAGCACAGCCCCAGCCCAGCCCAGCCCAGCCCAGCCCAGCCCAGCCCAGCCCAGCCCAGCCCAGCACAGGGACCCCTGATCTGCATCCACTGCATGCCAGCACAGCCCCAGCAACCCAGCCCAGCCCAGCCCAGCCCAGCCCAGCCCAGCCCAGCCCAGCCCAGCCCAGCCCAGCACAGCCCAGCCCCGATCTGCATCCACTGCATGCACAGCACACAGCCCCAGACCCAGCCCCAGCCCAGCCCAGCCCAGCCCACCCAGACCCAGCCCAGCCCAGCCCAGCCCACAGGACCCCCAGCCCAGCATCCACTGCATCTGCATCCACAGCCCAGCTACCCACAGCCCCAGCCCACCAGCCCAGCCCAGCCCATCACCCAGCCCAGCCCAGCACAGGGACAGGGATCTGCATCCACTGCATGCATGCAGCACACAGCCCCAGTAACCCAGCCCAGCCCAGCCAGCCCAGCCCAGCCCAGCCCAGCCACAGCCCAGCCCATCCACAGCACAGCCAGCACAGCCCAGCCCAGCCAGCCCCAGCCCAGCACCAGCCCAGCACCCAGCCCAGCACAGCCCAGCCCAGCCCAGCCCAGCCCCCAGCCCAGCACAGCCCAGCCCAGCCCAGCCCAGCCCAGCACAGCCCAGCCCAGCCCCCAGCCCAGCCCAGCCCAGCCCAGCCCAGCCCAGCACAGGACCCCCCATCTGCATCCCAGCCATGCATGCATCCACAGCCAGCCCAGCCCAGCCCAGCCCAGCCCAGCCCAGCCCAGCCCAGCCCAGCCCAGCCCAGCACAGGGACTCCCGATCTGCATCCACTGCATGCTATACACAGCCCCAGTAACCCAGCCCAGCCCATCACACCCAGCCAGCCCAGCCCAGCCCAGCACAGCCCAGCCCACACCCCTGATCTGCATCCACTGCATGCTACACACAGCCCCAACCCACCCAGCCCAGCCCAGCCCAGCCCAGCCCAGCCCAGCACAGCCCACACCCCGATCTGCATCCACTGCATGCTATACACATACACAGCCCCACAGCACAGCCCAGCCCAGCCCAGCCCCCAGCCCAGCCCAGCCCAGCCCACAGCCCAGCCCAGCCCAGACCCCAGCACATCCACTGCATGCCATCTGCATCCACTGCAACCCACCCAGCCCAGCCCAGCCCAGCCCAGCCCCCAGCCCAGCCCAGCCCAGCCCAGCCCAGCACAGGGGGACCCCGATCTGCATCCACTGCATGCCCAGCACAGCCCCAGTAACCAGCCCAGCCCCCAGCCCAGCCCAGCCCAGCCCAGCCCCAGCACAGCCCAGATCTGCATCCACAGCATGCTATACCCAGCCCCCCAGCCCAGCCCAGCCCAGCCCAGCACCCAGCCCAGCCCAGCCCAGCCCAGCACAGCCCAGCCCAGCATCCACCCCATGCTGCACCAGCCCAGCTGCATGCATCCACCCATGCCCAGCACAGCCCCCAACCCAGCCCCAGCCCCCAGCCCAGCACAGCCCAGCCCAGCCCAGCCCATCCAGCCCATGCAGCACAGCACACCCCCATCTGCAGCCCAGCCCAGCCCCAGCCCAGCCCAGCACCACACCCAGATCTGCATCCACTGCAGCCCAGCACAGCCCCACAGCCCAGCCAGCCCAGCCCAGCCAGCCCAGCCCAGCCCAGCCCAGCCCAGCACAGCCCAGCCCCAGCCCCAGCCCAGCCCAGCCCCCAGCCCCAGCACAGCCCAGCCCAGCCCAGCACACCCAGCCCAGCCCAGCTGCAGCCCAGCCCAGCACAGCCCAGCCAGCCCAGCCCAGCCCAGCACAGCCCCAGTAACCCAGCCCAGCCCCCAGCCCAGCCCAGCCCAGCACAGGGACCCCCGATCTGCATCCACTGCATGCACAGCCCCAGCCCCAGCCCAACCCAGCCCAGCCCAGCCCAGCCCCCAGCCCAGCCCCACAGCCCAGCCCAGCCCAGCCACAGCCCCACACCCAGCCCCCAGCCCAGCACCCAGCCCATGCCCACACAGCCCCCCAGCCCAGCCCAGCCCAGCCCAGCCCAGCCCAGCCCAGCCCAGCACAGGGACCCCCGATCTGCATCCACTGCATGCTATACACAGCCCCAGTAACCCAGCCCAGCCCCCCAGCCCAGCCCAGCCCAGCCCAGCCCAGCACAGCCCACCCCTGACCCCTGCATCCAGCACTGCCCAGCCCAGCCCCAGCCTAACCCAGCCCAGCAGCAGCCCAGCCCCCAGCCCAGCCCAGCACAGCACAGCCCAGCACCCTGCAGCCCAGCCCAGCACACAGCCCCCAGCAGCCCAGCCCAGCCCAGCCCAGCCCAGCCCAGCCAGCCCAGCCCAGCCCAGCCCAGCCAGCCCAGCCCAGCCAGCACAGCCCCTGCACCCAGCCCAGCCCAGCACAGCCCAGCCCAGCCCAGCCCAGCCCCCCCAGCCCAGCCCAGCCCAGCCCAGCCCAGCACAGGGACCCCCGATCTGCATCCACCTGCATGCTCCACACAGCCCCAGTAACCCAGCCCAGCCCAGCCCAGCCCAGCCCAGCCCCCAGCCCAGCACAGCCCACCCCCCATCTGCATCCACTGCATGCACACACAGCCCCAGTACCCAGCCCAGCCCAGCCCAGCCCAGCCCAGCCCAGCCCAGCCCAGCCCAGCCCAGCCCAGCCCAGCCCAGCATCCCCAGCCCAGCCACAGCCCCAGTAACCCAGCCCAGCCCAGCACCCAGCAGCCCAGCCCCCAGCACCCAGACCCCTGATCTGCATCCACAGCCCCCAGCACAGCCCCCAGCCCAGCCCAGCCCAGCCCAGCCCAGCCCAGCCCAGCCCAGCACAGGGACCCCCGATCTGCATCCACTGCATGCTACACACAGCCCCAGTAACCCAGCCCAGCCCCCAGCCCAGCCCAGCCCAGCCCAGCCCAGCACCCAGCCCAGCAGCCCAGCCCAGCCCAGACCACAGCCCCCATCCCCATCCCCAGCCCAGCCCAGCACAGCCCAGCCCAGCCCAGCCCAGCCCAGCCCAGCCCAGCCCAGCACAGCACAGCCCAGCACAGCCCAGCCCAGCCCAGCCCAGCCCAGCCCTGCCCAGCACAGCCCCAGCAGCCCAGCCCAGCCCAGCCCACACAGCCCAGCCCAGCCCAGCACAGGGACCCCCGATCTGCATCCACTGCCACACAGCCCCAGCAACCCAGCCCAGCCCAGCCAGCCCAGCCAGCCCAGCCCAGCCCAGCCCAGGGCTGATCTGCATCCACTGCATGCTATACACAGCCCCACAGCCCAGCCCACCCAGCCCAGCACAGCCCAGCCCCACCCAGCCCAGCCCAGCCCAGCACAGCCCAGCCCAGCCCAGCCCAGCCCAGCCCAGCACCACCCTGCATCCACCACAGCCCAGCCCATCACACCCAGCCCAGCCCAGCCCAGCCCAGCCCAGCCCAGCCCAGCCAGCCCAGCCCAGCCCAGCACAGCCCAGCCCAGCCTGATCAGCATCCACAGCATGCCCTGACACAGCATCCAGTCTGCCCACCAGCCCCATACACAGCCCAGCCCAGCCCAGCCAGCCCAGCCCAGCCCAGCCCAGCCCAGCCCAGCCCAGATCTGCAGCACAGCCCCAGCACACCCAGCCCAGCCCATCCAGCCAGCCCAGCCCAGCACACAGCACCCCCCAGCCCAGCCCAGCCCAGCACAGCCCAGCCCACCCAGCCCAGCCCAGCCCAGCCCAGCCCAGCACAGGGACCCCGATCTGCATCCACTGCATGCCACACACAGCCCCAGCCCAGCCCAGCCCAGCCCAGCCCAGCCCAGCACAGCCCAGCCCAGCCCAGCACAGCCCAGCCCCAGCCCAGCCCCCCCCATGCCCAGCCCAGCCCAGCCCACCCAGCCCAGCCCAGCCCAGCCCAGCCCAGCCCAGCCCAGCCCAGCCCAGCCCAGCCCAGCCCAGCCCAGCACAGGGACCCCCCATCTGCATCCTGCTGCATGCACCAGCCCCACCAAGCCCCAGTACAACCCAGCCCAGCCAGCCCAGCCCAGCCCAGCCCAGCCCAGCCCAGCCCAGCACAGCCCAGCACAGCCCAGTAACCCAGCCCAGCCCAGCACAGGGACCCCCGATCTGCATCCACTGCATGCTATACACAGCCCCAGTAACCCAGCCCAGCCCAGCAGCCAGCCCAGCCCAGCCCAGCACAGCCCCCATCTGCATCCACTGCATGCTATACACAGCCCAGTAACCCAGCCCAGCCCAGCCCCCAGCACAGCCCAGCCCAGCACAGCCCACAGCACAGCCCTGCATCCCCAGCCCATGCCCAGCACAGCCCCAGCCCAGCCCAGCCCAGCCCCAGCCCAGCCCAGCCCAGCCCAGCCCAGGGAGGGACCCCGATCTGCATCCACTGCATGCAGCCCAGCACAGCCCCAGCCCAGCCCAGCCCAGCCCATCTGCATCCACCCAGCACAGCCCAGCCCAGCCCAGCCCAGCCCAGCCTGCCCACAGCATACCCAGCCCAGCCCAGCCCAGCCCAGCCCCCAGCCCAGCACAGCCCAGCCCAGCCCAGGGACCCCTGCCCTGCATCCCCAGCCCAGCACACAGCCCCAGCCCAGCCCCAGCCCAGCCCAGCCCAGCCCAGCCCAGCCCAGCCCAGCCCAGCACAGGGACCCCCGATCTGCATCCACTGCATGCCATACACAGCCCCAGTAACCCAGCCCAGCCCCACAGCCCAGCCCAGCCCCCAGCCCACCCCGATCTGCATCCCAGCATGCTATACACAGCCCCCCAGCACCCCAGCCCCCCAGCACAGGGACCCCCATCTGCATCCACAGCATGCCCAGCACAGCCCAGTAACCCAGCCCAGCCCAGCACCAGCCCAGCCCAGCACAGCCCAGCCCAGCACAGCATATACACAGCCCCCAGACCTGCATCCACCAGCCAGCCCAGCCCAGCCCAGCCCAGCCCAGCCCAGCCCAGCCCAGCCCAGCCCAGCCCAGCCCAGCCCATCCACCCAGCCCAGCACAGCCCCAGCCCAGCCCAGCCCAGCCCAGCCCAGCCAGCCCACCCAGCCCAGCCCAGCCCAGCCCAGCCCAGCCCAGCACAGCCCAGCCCAGCCCAGCCCAGGGACCCCAGATCTGCATCCACTGCATGCTATACACAGCCCCAGTAACCCAGCCCAGCCCAGCCCAGCCCAGCCCAGCCCAGCCCAGCCAGCAGCCCACCCTGATCTGCCAGCACTGCATGCCACAGCCCCAGCACCCAGCCCAGCCCAGCCCCCAGCCCAGCCCAGCCCAGCCCAGCCCAGCCCAGCCCAGCCCAGCACCCAGCCCAGCCCAGCCCAGCACAGGGACCCTGATCTGCATCCACTGCATGCTATACACAGCCCCCAGCCCCCAGCCCAGCCCAGCCCAGCCCAGCCCAGCCCCAGCCAGCCACAGGGACCCTGATCTGCATCCACTGCATGCATATACACAGCCCCAGTAACCCAGCCCAGCAGCCCAGCCCAGCCCAGCCAGCCCAGCCCAGCCCAGCCCAGCCCAGCCCAGCACAGCCCACAGCCCGATCTGCATCCACAGCATGCCACAGCCCAGCCCAGCCCAGCCCAGCCCAGCCCAGCCCAGCCCAGCCCAGCCCAGCCCAGCATCCCCAGCCCAGCCAGCCCATGCCACAGCCCCCAGCCCAGCCCAGCCCAGCCCAGCCCAGCCCAGCCCAGCACAGGGACCCCGACCCCTCTGCTGCATCCACTGCATGCTATACACAGCCCCAGTAACCCAGCCCAGCCCCGCCCAGCCCAGCCCCCAGCCCAGCCCAGCACAGGGACCCCATCTGCATCCACTGCATGCCCAGCCCAGTAACCCAGCCCAGCCCAGCCCAGCCCCCAGCACAGGGACCCCATCTGCATCCACCTGCATGCTATACACAGCCAACCCAGCCCAGCCCAGCCCAGCCCAGCCCAGCCACAGCCCAGCCCAGCCCAGCCCAGCACAGCCCAGCCCCCACAGCCCACCCAGCCCAGCCCAGCCCAGCCCAGCCCAGCCCAGCCCAGCCCAGCCCAGCCCAGCCCAGCCCAGCACAGCAGCCCCCCCATCCCATCCACACCCCAGTGACCCAGCCCAGCCCCCCACAGCCCCCAGCCCAGCCCAGCCCAGCCCAGCCCAGCCCAGCACATACAACAGCAGCCCAGCCCAGCCCAGCCCAGCCCAGCCCCCTGATCTGCATCCACTGCATGCTATACACAGCCCCAGTAACCCAGCCCAGCCCAGCCCAGCCCAGCCCAGCCCAGCCCAGCCCAGCCCAGCCCAGCCCAGCCCAGCCCAGCCCAGCCCAGCCCAGCCCACAGCCCAGCCCCCAGCCCAGCCCAGCCAGCAGCACACAGCCCCCCATCAGCAGCCCAGCCCAGCAGCACAGCCCCCAGCCCAGCAGCCCCAGCCCCAGCCCAGCCCAGCCCAGCCCAGCCCAGCCCAGCCCAGCCCAGCCCAGCACAGCCCACCCCCAGCCCAGCATCCCACAGCATGCCAGCACACACAGCCCCAGCCCAGCCCAGCCCAGCCCAGCAGCCCAGCCCAGCCCAGCCCAGCACAGCCACACCCCGATCTGCATCCACAGCATGCCATACACAGCCCCAGCAACCCAGCCCAGCCCAGCCCAGCCCAGCCCAGCCCAGCCCAGCCCAGCAGCAGGGCCCCCCAGCATCCCCTGCATCCATACACCTGCAACCCAGCCCAGCCCAGCACAGCCCAGCCCAGCCCAGCCCAGCCCAGCCCAGCCCAGCCCAGCACAGGGACCCCGATCTGCATCCACTGCATGCCACACACAGCCCCAGTAACCCAGCCCAGCCCCAGCCCAGCCCAGCCCAGACCCCCAGCCCAGCCCATCACAGCACAGCCCAGCCCAGCCCCCCAACCCAGCCCAGCCCAGCCCAGCCCAGCACCAGCCCCCAGCCCAGCATGCAGCACAGCCCAGCCCAGCCCAGGGACCCCAGCCCAGCCCAGCCCAGCACATCCAGCTGCATGCACAGCCACAGCCCCAGTAACCCAGCCAGCCCAGCCCAGCCCAGCCCAGCCCAGCCCAGCCCAGCACAGGGACCCCGATCTGCATCCACCATGCCCAGCACAGCCCCAGCACCCAGCCCAGCCCAGCACACAGCACAGCCCAGCCCATCCCAGCAGCACAGGGACCCCCAGCATCCACCCAGCCCATACACCACCAGCCCCCAGCCCAGCACAGGGACCCCCGATCTGCATCCACTGCATGCTATACACAGCCCCAGTAACCCAGCCCAGCCCAGCCCAGCCCAGCCCAGCCCAGCACAGGGACCCCGATCTGCATCCACTGCATGCTATACACAGCCCCAGTAACCCAGCCCAGCCCAGCCCAGCCCAGCCCAGCCCAGCCCAGCCCAGCCCAGCACAGGGACCCCCCGATCTGCATCCACGCATGCATGCTATACACAGCCCCAGTAACCCAGCCCAGCCCAGCACAGCCCAGCCCAGCCCAGCCCAGCCAGCCCACAGCCCAGCATCCAGCTGCATGCACACCCAGCCTGCATCCACTGCAGCCAGCAGCCCAGCCCAACCCAGCCCAGCCCACCCAGCCCAGCCCAGCCCAGCCCAGCCCAGCCCAGCCCAGCCCAGCACAGGGACCCCCGATCTGCATCCACTGCATGCTGTACACAGCCCCAGTAACCCAGCCCAGCCCAGCCACAGCCCAGCCCAGCCCAGCACAGGGACCCCCGATCTGCATCCACTGCATGATATACACAGCCCCAGTAACCCAGCCCAGC